>QLOY01000060.1:0-11160 GCA_003313965.1 Megacollybia marginata | reverse complement strand
AGAATGATCAAACCACAGATTACCCTCTAACAAAAACCCAAAGACAAGATTACCCCTATTCCAACCTCCTACCTAAACTTACCAGAAACTGAATGATTCAATGGAAGGATCTTCCAGACCTACTTGAGATGACAATAGCAGGCAAAGGATTGCAGGGATACTTGGATGGTACAATTCCTAGACCTGCTGACAGTTTCACTGCACAAAACTGTTGTCCAATCCTAGTGTATCCATGTCTGCATCTACAGCAGGACAATCCACTACTGTACCTTCTAGCACCCAAGCAACCAACTACTTGATCTGATGAGCCATCTACCCAATGGAATTCAACAAAGCCCTACCTCAAAGAATGGATACAGTGAGATGCATATGTTCACAGTAGTATCCTTTTTAACATTGTTAATCTGAGTGGACTTGGAGTGACAATGGATGGGATGGCCGCAGATATGTGGAAGTCCTTCATTGTTCACTATGGCACCATAGCAGTCATCAGAGCAATAAATGCAAGGGCTAAGCTTGAAAGTATGAACCTCACAGATGGAGAGAATTCACAGACTCATCTTCAGACAATGCAATCCTTATGGAAGGATGCTAATGATGAAGGTGCAGGTATAACTGACAGTGTCTATTGGACAATACTTGTCTCCTCCCTTCCAATAACATTGATATGACCAATCTTTGGCTAAGGCTATAAATTGCTCTTTCATTACTCTACATAAGTCTAAGCCTTGGTATCCATGTTCTAGGAATTACTTGCTATAGCTTACAACAAAGTCAAAGCTATGTGTTAGAGATCTAGAAAACAGGATCAAAGAGTCATTGCTTGAGATACAGTTAACTTATGAATTGGCTAGACTCTATGAGGTATTGCTACATGGTTTACTTAGTGAAAGAAAGGAGAAAAGTTGACTGTCTAGAAAGCAAACAGTAGTATGCAACTTGAAAACTAGAAAAGTCAAATGGTCAGAGAAATGCTCAGGAAAGTTAGGGACTCAAATCTGTTTGGACCTGGAAAGAGTCTAGGAGTTGGTTTGATCTAGAACTGGCACTCGGGATTATGTTAATCAGCTCAGCACCACTGATCTAGAATTTGGTAATTGTGGATCGAAAATGTTGGAGTCACAATGACTCTAGGATTGGTCTCTTTGTCAGATGATTGAGGGCCTGGAAAGGTCTACCCAGTCATATCTAGGAGTATCAGAAAATTTCAGAAAATTGGATAGGACCAAACAAGGAAGATAATAATCGAGAGACCATCAGAAGGAGTCATCAATAGTCAAGAGCGTTGAGATAAGCCTTCTGTCCTCTTCCTCTCCTATGAGTCAACATCAGCTTAGGAAGAAAGCTTGGAAATGTTTCATCTATTCTAGTACCTGCTTGGCATTTGTCTAAAAGGCTAGTAGTTAGTTAAGTGATTTGCTACCTGTTGTTCCATGTTTGGAAATCTATTGTTATCAGTGCTTGTGCTATCCTTTGTGTGATTTGAGACTTGATTTGAGGAATTGTCTTGGATTTGCATACATCTTGACTTGGATTTGTCTTTGGTTGACCTTTTGTGTTAAACTTTGTGATTGTTGTGAATTCATGTGATATACATTCCTGGCCTCTATCATACACCCTTGGTGTCTAAACCCACTTCTGGTCTATAGGAAATATGTTTGTTGTGTTTTCTAGAAAATCAGTACAACTTGAAATAAGCCTTCTATAGAAACCTCGCAAAGCTCTCCTTCTGACCTCACTAAACTCAGAATATCAAAGCAGTTGGGCATATATTAGAAGTGTCTTGTTGTTCACAGTGCTCTGTGTGGATTTGCAGGCTTTCTAGATATATCAGTCTTGCCCCATGCACTTGCATGTTCCTCATCAATGTTCTATACTATTATAGGGAATGTGATGTCTGCAACAAACGTGACAGAGGCCAAGGTTCTATCATAAACTGGAAAGCAACATTGGATAGAATGGGCAGAAGTTCAAGTGGCAATGTACCAACTATGCCAACAAACCTCACCACAATGGCATTAGCAGCAAAGCCTAAGCAAAACTGATCTCAGGTTGTTTGCAAGAGCTGCACTGCAGAGGACATGGTATTGGCGATTGCTACTGGGAAGGTGGAGGGAAAGAGGGGCAATTCCCTGCACACTTCTGAAAGAAAGGTGGGGGTGATGGGAGAGATGGAGGTAATCAATCCAAAAACAATGTGTTAGCTGCAAATGTGACAAAGGTGTTCACACTGGCAGTTGCAACCAAACTGACAGCCAATGAAACCTGCACCCTTCTTGACTTGGGAATGACAGATTATTGTTTCCAGGACATCAATCACTTCACTGATTATACAAATGTAGGTAATCGGGAAGGAGAAGCTGTTAAGAACAGCAAGTTCTCAATCCAAGGCCAGGGACTTATTACTTGAGAATACCTGGTCAAATGGAAGCAGATCAAACCCCAGTTCAAAGATGCAATACATACCCCACAACTTGCATCTAACCTTGCCGTCTCTGCAATGCAGGATTTCGAGTAGTATTCAATTCAAAGAAAGCACTGGTTTATAACAATGTCAGTGAAGGGTTTACCTGTATGCAGGGCAAGGATGGACATGGATTCAACAAAGAGAAACTTACCAAAACCAACAATCCGGGAGTCAAAGCCTTTGCATCCAACATGAAACCTGTCAACTTAGAGATGTGGCATTGATGATTTGCCTATGCTGATATCAAAATGATCCTTGAAATGCAATCAAAGGGGTTAGTTGATGGGCTAGAAATCATGTTACTGGAAAGTGTGAAGACTGCATACATGGAAAGACTACTGCAAACCCACACATGCGACCTATTGTTACGAATTCACTGCCTTATCCACGTGTCTTATCAGAGCCCTATTTCATTTTACTTTCATATCACACTATCTTTCATTTCCCTTATCTGCTATCTTTTAAATTAACTTCTGATAGCTTATCACAGAACATGCGACACAGATAGCTTATCTTTTTCCCTTGTTATCTCCTTGCTCCACCTACGATTACTTGTCGACCAGATAGCCATTTAGTATTTAAGCCCTTAGCTATTCACTGTATTCCTTAGTTTTGGTATTATAAGTTTCACCAAGTCTTTGAGTGGCCTGATAAGCTCTCATTTTGCTCGTCGCCTTACAAAATACCAAAACTAACCTTTATCACTCCACTCGCATCGGTCGAAACAACGACTAAACAACTTCTCAATCGCGAACCTCTAACAGTCACTGAAATCGTTCAGATCATCCTCATCATCTACTGTTGCCTTCGAGTCCTTTGGCACCGCCTCGAACGATGCCTACGCATATGTCAGAACTGCCACATCGGAGCAACTCGCCTGTGAACTCTCATCGTCTTACTTGGTAGTACCGTTGGCTAACGGGAAGTCCCCAATAAGACAAACAACAGTGAGCAGATGAAACTAACCGGTCTTGAATTGCTAACGGCTTTAAGTGGCACACACGGAAGCTGAGCAGCAACAAAAAGCCCGAAACAACCAAATACTCCAATGACATCACCAAGCACAACTCGACTCTAATTTTACACCATACATTGCCATACATCAGCGCATCAACAATGTCATAAACAGATTCTCCACCCCGTTCGATTACACACCCAGGAACATCAGTAGAATCTACTACACTCATCTCTTCACACAGGACTGGATTAGTTGAAGAAAGATGTACAATAGCGTCACCACTGAGACTGAACCAGAAATCAAAGAATACGTCGATAGCAGCACCAACACTAACCTGATAGACTACACCGCTCACATTCCTCTAGTGACTTTCATAAGTCTTAAGAAACAGTTCGACGACATCAACCGAGGAAGGTGGGGACATCTTTATGAAGATACTGAGATCAGCACAGACAAAGGAATCAATACGGACATAAGCTTTGGGTTCGACACTGCAGCGTGGTCAGAACCATATCAGTCAGAAGAAGGCAAACTCCTCACAGCAGAGTTAGAATCATTTCAGCACAGCACCACGAAGACGCCAACACGGCGCAACAAATGCAAAGAACAATCAGACAAGGAGACGCCCTGGCGCTCTCCCAGATTCAGACAAGAATAGCGAGAGAAGCATGGTTGGAAGACTGGTTTATAACCACTTGCTGATGTTTTAGCATGCCAAATACAGACTTTTTGAAAATTTGGGGTGTGCTCAGAGCAGCTCTCGAAAAAGAATCACACTACCTTCACTCAGTTGACTTACTGTGGGCGTTGAACATCCTAACTGATGACAAAAGAGATTTCTTCGACTTTATCCAGCAACAAGAACAAATCGAGCAAAATGACCCAGTCGCAGTTGAAGAGACCCTCATAACCTTGTATCATGCCATCAGAGGACACGACCGTCACCACGTCTACACCCAACACATCCACACCACTCCGTCTAATGAGACGGGGTACGCCAGTATCAGCTCCGATTGATCTAACACAATACATCAATAACATATACAGACCAAACCACTTTGTAACCCACGCACAACCAGACAGATTGTACCACGTTTATCGTAACGTATATGTCGGGTACATTCCAGAAATCAGATATCATTCAGACAGAAAGACTTTCGAACCCAGAGACATTATTATTACAACCGACTTTCTTGAAGAAGCGGTAGAAGAATACCAGTTTCTTGACACTTTCGCCAATGATCCCAAAAACATTCCAGTACCATTTGAAGAAAGCTTCTTTACTCCACCCGAATCACCAGAACCTGAGACACCGTGACCTCAGTTGTAAAAAGGGAACTTGAAGAAACTTCCACATCCACTCCACAGCACAGAACACTAACACCGACCAAATCAGCCCTGAAAGTTCGATTTAGAACATGACAGACCAAGATACCAATATGCCAGAGGCATCTACCTCTACAGCATCACCCAGTCAAACAATAAACACCACACAACTGCCATACTACTTCCCCAAGGACCTGGCGGGTGTGCGCATCATACGAGAACTAACACTATATGTGTCTCGACGACTAGAAATGACTCACTTCGTCCACATCCTTGGAAACTCACTCGATCCAGCAACATACGGAATTCACAAACACGTGAGAGACCACTCATTGGTGGGAGAGTTGATAAAAATATTTGAGTCAACAATGGGATATATGGGCACCATTCTAGTCAGAACACCCGACAGGAAAAGCATGGTAATCATGGAATCCCAAAAGACTCAAAACTCACCGCTACCCCGGTCGCTACCACCACAACGCCTTCTACACCTTCTAACGTCAACTCAAAGATTAAAATCGCCAACCCACCTAGGTTCACGGGTGATAAAACGAAATGGGAAGGATTCATTCTAGCAGTTGAAACCTATCTCATGGCGTACGCCAGCGAGTTCAGAGACGATGAACAAAAAATCTGGTTTGTCATCTCGTACCTAGGTACAGAAGACAGATTGGCATGTGTCGCCTCAGACTGGCCTCGAAATTGGAAAGAAGACAACTTCTATCTCGGAGCCCTCAACACCAACGACTATGACAAGTTCATCGGAGAACTAAAGAAAGCCTTCAAAGATCCCAATCTGAAAATCAATGCAGCTAACGAGCTACGACAACTCAGACACTTTTTGTTTTTCTCAAACTCTTCTGCTAGTGCATTGGCAATGGACTGATGAGCTCGTATGAAGGCCTTGTTCCTTCGAACATTGCGAGGTGGCTTTGGGTATTTCATCCAGATCCTATCTCCCTCTTCAACGTCTTCTGGTTCTGTGTATCCGCACGCTGAAGGGCATCTGGTGAAATGTAATGATCCATCATTCCAGCCGACCTCTGGGTTGTGGAAGCTTAACCACTCGTGTCCCAGGAATACATCCGATCGTCCTAGGTTGGTAACTGCGAACTTTTGGATTTTGGAGTGTCCTTCTATGATCATTTTCATTTCCGTGTAATGTGTAATTTTCCCATTGTTGTTTTCTGTGCCATCTGTGTTATACGCTGAGATCGGATGTTCCCATTTGTGCAGGGACAACCTTTTTTCTTCTGCAAACCGTTGACTGATACAACTACCTGTGCAACCACTATCCAGAAGCACTTGTGTTTGATACTTGGTTCCTTTCTCTAGATCCTGGAGTTCTATTTGGATGTTCAACTCCCGATCTGTCTTTGTGGTTCTGAAGATGAATCGTTTTGGTTCATGGAGGTCTTCTAGCCAGTCTAGAGCTTTGTTGGTTGGAATACTTAGCAGTTGTTTAACGAGGTGATGGTCTACTTCTTGTTGTTTTTGATCGTGTACCCACTGTTTTAGTGTTCCTATTCCTGCTTCGGCGGCTACTGTGATAGAACCCATAGGGAGGAGAAAGGTTTTGGTTTCTTTTGTTCTGATGGTTGTTCCTGGAAGTGACCCGAAGAAGGAAGGTTAGGTTCTTCGTCTTCAACTTCTTCGATCGTTGTCTTCCATTTGTTTTCCGTTTTGACGCTGGACTCTTTTGCATGTGAAAAAGATGTATTCCTATTGTACAATGCCTCGGGGCATGTCTGACAAGAAATATGTGCATAAGAGTCCTGAACCAGGGATGACAAAGTTGCATCTGCTTCGCTCCCATCTAAAAACCTGCAGCCTTCTTTAGCTGTTCCTTCTGTTCATCTGTGATCTCTGTAAAGTCAATGGTTTCCAATGTGCACATAGTGAAAGGTCTTTTGGGCGGTGGTTTGAGGTGGCAGTATCGACCTGGGTGTTTGTTGTGACAGTCTGGATATTCTCCTCTGCAGTCTCGGGAGAGGTGACGTCCCATTTTCTTGCAGTGTCGACATTCAAGCAATCATTTGGTTTGTGCTGTGTCGATGTCCATGGGCTGTCCTTGTCCCTCATAGGTTTGGGCCAGTGTGTATTGTTCCAAAGTGGTATGAGTGGTTCGTTGTGGTGGTGCGTGTTGTCGGGGCGGTATGGGTTTTCCAGTATGAAAGGCGCTGAATCTAGATTTCTCTTCTTCAAGCGCCATTTCTATGTTGTATAATCTTTGTTTTACCCCTTCGTATTTGTTTGGAATAGGTATGCCTCCTCTGTATAATTCCGTGGTGATTTCATGTCGCACTTGGTTTTTCAGGAGATCAATGAGGACGTTGTCTAGCTGTCGATATCCCGCTGTGGTGGCTTTGAGTTCAAATCTAGTGAAGTACTCTGTTAAGGAGTCCTTCCCTTGTCTGAGTTGTCGTAGCTCATTAGCTGCATTGATTTTCAGATTGGGATCTTTGAAGGCTTTCTTTAGTTCTCCGATGAACTTGTCATAGTCGTTGGTGTTGAGGGCTCTGAGATAGAAGTTGTCTTCTTTCCAATTTCGAGGCCAGTCCGAGGCAACACATGCCAATCTGTCTTCTGTACCTAGGTACAAGATGACAAACCAGATTTTTTGTTCATCGTCTCTGAACTCGCTGGCGTATGCCATGAGATAGGTTTCAACTGCTAGAATGAATCCTTCCCATTTCGTTTTATCACCTGTGAACCTAGGTGGGTTGGCGATTTTAATCTTTGAGTTGACATTAGAAGGTGTAGAAGGCGTTGTGGTGGTAGCGACCAGGGTAGCGGTGAGTTTTGAGTCTTTTGGGATTCCATCGGGGTCTATGATTACCATGCTTTTCCTGTCGGGTGTTCTGACTAGAATGGTGCCCATATATCCCATTGTCGACTCAAATATTTTTATCAACTCTCCCACCAATGAGTGGTCTCTCACGTGTTTGTGAATTTCATATGTTGCTGGATCGAGTGAGTTTCTGAGGATGTGGACAAAGTGAGTCATTTCTAGTCGTCGAGACACATATAGTGTTAGTTCTCGTATGATGCGCACACCCGCCAGGTCCTTGGGGAAGTAGTATGGCGGTTGTGTGGTGTTTATTGTTTGACTGGGTGATGCCGTAGAGGTAGATGCCTCTGGCATATTGGTATCTTGGTCTGTCATGTTCTAAATCGAACTTTCAGGGCTGATTTGGTCAGTGTTAGTGTTCTGTGCTGTGGAGTGGATGTGGAAGTTTCTTCGAGTTCCCTTTTTACGACTGAGGTCACGGTGTCTCAGGTTCTGGTGATTCGGGTGGAGTAAAGAAGCTTTCTTCGAATGGTACTGGAATGTTTTCGGGATCGTTGGCGAAAGTGTCAAGAAACTGGTATTCTTCTACCGCTTCTTCAAGAAAGTCGGTTGTAATAATAATGTCTCTGGGTTCGAAAGTCTTTCTGTCTGAATGATATCTGATTTCTGGAATGTACCTGACATATACGTTATGATAAACGTGGTACAATCTGTCTGGTTGTGTGTGGGTTACAAAGTGGTTTGGTCTGTATATGTTATTGACATATCGTGTTAGATCAATCGGAGCTGATACTGGCATACCCCGTCTCGTTAGACGGAGTGGTGTGGATGTGTTGGGTGTAGACGTGGTGATGGTCGTGTCCTCTGATGGCATGATACAAGGTTATGAGGGTCTCTTCAACTGCGACTGGGTCATTTTGCTCGATTTGTTCTTGTTGCTGGATAAAGTCGAAGAAATCTCTTTTGTCATCAGTTAGGATGTTCAACGCCCACAGTAAGTCAACTGAGTGAAGGTAGTGTGATTCTTTTTCGAGAGCTGCTCTGAGCACACCCCAAATTTTCAAAAAGTCTGTATTTGGCATGCTAAAATGTCAGCAAGTGGTTATAAACCAGTCTTCCAACCATGCTTCTCTTGCTATTCTCGTCTGAATCTGGGAGAGCGCCAGGGCGTCTCCTTGTCTGATTGTTGTTTGCATTTGTTGCGCCATGTTGGCGTCTTCGTGGTGCTGTGCTGAAATGATTCTAACTCTGCTGCGAGGAGTTTGCCTTCTTCTGACTGATATGGTTCTGACCACGCTGCGGTGTCGAACCCAAAGCTTATGTCCGTATTGATTCCTTTGTCTGTGCTGTTGTTGTCTGTGCTGATCCTGGTATCTTCGTAAAGATGTCCCCACCTTCCTCGGTTGATGTCGTCGAACTGTTTCTTAAGACTTATGAAAGTCACTAGAGGAATGTGAGCAGTGTAGTCTATCGGGTTAGTGTTGGTGCTGCTATCGATGTATTCTTTGATTTCTGGTTCAGTCTCAGTGGTGACGCTATTGTACATCTTTCTTCAACTAATCCAGTCCTGTGTGAAGAGATGAGTGTAGTAGATTCTACTGATGTTCCCGGGTGTGTAATCAAACGGGGTGGAGAATCTGTTTATGATGATGCGCTGATGTATGGCAATGTATGGTGTAAAATTAGAGTCGAGTTGTGCTTGGTGATGTCATTGGAGTATTTGGTTGTTTCAGGCTTTTTGTTGCTGCTCAGCTTCCGTGTGTGCCACTTAAAGCCATTAGCAATTCAAGACTGGTTAGTTTCGTCTGCTCACTGTCGTTTGTCTTATTGGGGACTTCCCGCTAGCCAATGGTACTACCAAGTAAGACGATGAGAGTTCACAGGCGAGTTGCTCCGATGTGGCGGTTCTGACATATGCGTAGGCGTCGTTCGAGGCGGTGCCAAAGGACTCGAAGGCAAGAGTAGATGATGAGGATGAGGTAAAGGCTGAGGATGATCTGAACGATTTCAGTGACTGTTAGAGGTTCACGATTGAGAAGTTGTTTAGTCATTGTTTCGATCGATGCGAGTGGAGTGATAAAGGTTAGTTTTGGTATTTTGTAAGGCGACGAGCAAAATGAGAGCTTATCAGGCCACTCAAAGACTCGGTGAAACTTATAATACCAAAACTAAGGAATACAGTGAATAGCTAAGGGCTTAAATACTAAATGGCTATCTGGTCGACAAGTAATCGTAGGTGGAGCAAGGAGATAACAAGGGAAAAAGATAAGCTATCTGTGTCGCATGTTCTGTGATAAGGTATTTCATCGTTCTCGCTGTACGAAGTAATGTATTTGCCAATGAACCTCAGCACAGGAGAGGATTCTCTCCTGAACTCTGAGGTTCAGATGCCGGGTGGCCTCGAAGCATCGAGGAAGACAGACGACCCTGCCCAGCGTAGAGAGTATACAGAAGTAAATTACTGACTACGGATCGGGTGCATCAAAACCTCACCAAGTAAAACCTCAATGAGGAAAAAAACTTGATTTAGGAAAAAGCTACCGTCCATGGAATGATGAGAATAGAGGGAAGAGGAGGGTGGGTTGATAGAAAACTGCAGGAAAGGAGGGAGACCTCGAGCCGTCTGATTTCTGGGTGTGAACGGCGGAGTGGGAACAACAACAACGGAACAGTGATGGGAGTAAGGGAAGACAGCGAGGGTGTCACGTGTGATCCGAAATAGGTACTGTCTCGTCTCTCCTCTACCTTATCTTCAGCTAAGTCATTCTGCCTTAGCTTACAATAAGGTATTTCGTCGTTCTCGCTGTACGAAGTAATGTATTTGCCAATGAACCTCAGCACAGGAGAGGATTCTCTCCTGAACTCTGAGGTTCAGATGCCGGGCGGCCTCGAAGCATTGAGGAAGACAGACGACCCAACCAGAGCAGAGCTCCAAGAGCAAAGCTCGCTGGCGGTCGACGGAGATGCGAAGAGGCGCCGTCTGACTGGCAAACCCTGAAAGAGTGACGTGATGGGAAATTTTTTAGTGCAATGACAAAGATGGGACAAAAATAAAACACGTAGCATGAGCCCATAGGCCTACTCCGCTGCCGGATTTGATTGGGTTGACATTCAAGGAGAAGGACAAAGCAGGAGATGAAAATAATAAACAGAACCAGGCAGATGACCTGGCTCTAGCTCGAACATATTGAGCTCATCTGGACCACATAAATTAAATAGGCCAGGAAATAGAAAAGATAATGGAAAAAGCCAGGTAGAATTGATAGAAAACTGCAGGAAAGGAGGGAGACCTCGAGCCATCTGATTTCTGGGTGTGAACGGCAGAGTGGGAACAACAACGACGGAACAGTGATGGGAGTAAGGGAAGACGGCGAGGGTGTCATGTGTGATCCGAAATAGGTACTGTCTCGTCTCTCCTCTACCTTATCTTCAGCTAAGTCATTCTGCCTTAGCTTACAATAAGCTATCAGAAGTTAATTTAAAAGATAGCAGATAAGGGAAATGAAAGATAGCGTGATATGAAAGTAAAATGAAATAGGGTTCTGATAAGACATGTGGATAAGGCAGTGAATTCGTAACAATAGGTCGCATGTGTGGGTTTGCAGTAGTCTTTCCATG
>QLOY01000059.1:0-18326 GCA_003313965.1 Megacollybia marginata | reverse complement strand
GTGTGTAGCATTCTAATCCTGGGAGCCCCTTGTACAATGCATCATATGTATAAAGAATGGAATTGAGACAATTGACCCCTTCCCACACTTACGGACGGATAGACGCGGGCACGGATTTAAACGATGTCTGTCACACCATAAATGTGCATTTGCATGGCCATAGATCTGCACATGCCGGAATTAATGTGCATCTGTCATACCATAATACAGGTCTCAGCAGTCACGCGCGTTGAGATTTTTTCAAACTCCGCCGGAAAGCTTCCGACTTCTCATCGAGAGGGATTCAAACATGAAGAACATCATTTCAGGCTGTATCTATACATACTATGACTACAGTGAGTATCTAAGAAGGTTGAGTTGCTAATGACGCGGGTGCCGGCTTTAGACACGCATGGGAATAAATGTTCATTTATCATCCCATACTGATATACATTTTTAAAATCGCCTAGTCAATTGCAAACCACTGCATTATCAATTGCCTCATCAATGTCCGAGCCCTTAGGAGCTTGGCAATCTATTGACATGACAGTTTCTCTTCCTGATAATCATACTTGGTACTATTCATAGAACGGCTTCACCTCTATTACGGTCGGGATTGGACACCGCCGATCTATATCTAAGTGACAGCTTTCAGCTTTATGATCTCCGGGGTTTATAAACATGTCTTTGAATGTTGTTTGAATGCTATTATTTCTTGGATTATCTTTTCGTAGAGTCCATCAACATTGAACCAGTTCAAAAACTAATGGGGCAGTGTTGACTTCCGGCAATTAAGTGCATACTTCCTTTCAAATGACAGCATTGTATATACATTGTTGATGTCAGACGAAGCTCTGCCAGGGGGTAACATTACCAGACTCGCGAACGCTATGTATCCCGTAACTTCATTTTTGCACTTGGTAGGATTCATGCTTGGAGTCTTATTTTACATCCCGATAAATATGCAAGACGGATTACAACTTGAATGGAAGTAGCCAACGGATTATGTAAACCGGATGAGTGACCTTCCTTTGACAGATTCTTCCATGCTGTCCTACGTCAGATGAACAAGTGCGATTGGCCCACAGCATATGACCCATTCCATTAATAGTGAATGCTTCCAAGATGCCCTTCTTGCTGTAACAGCCTTACAATTGAATGCACGTTCAACTCAATTCAAATGTCCTCATTGCTCAAAGGTACCATGATTCATGTCTCAGTTGGTCATACTGCGTACAGGACGGCCGCCTGTAATTAAGCCGCATTTGACTACTGTTTAAAAGTCTCTCAGAATCCTGAACTAAGGCAGACCCCAAGTCTTACAGGATCAGTATCTCTCAGATTCTCTCTTATCCTTTGCACAATGGTCTCAGTATCTTCAAAGGTATTCAACTCGGTATTGTCTGTGTCACTTACCTGATGTACCAACAGTTCGTGGCTGCCGCTCTTGCAGTGTTCGTTGTCACGGTCGTCTCTAATGCTGCACCCAATACCTTACCATGGGCTCCAGTCGGGGATGTATCGCCCGCTCCACTTACCACCGGCACCGGGTCCACTTTCTATTACCAAGTTTCAAGCGGTGCTATTCTTCAAAACGGTGTCACAGGCCCATTTACCAGTGGCACCAGTATTGCAGATCTCAATGCCTTTCAAATATCCCCTGCAGGTCAAGCATTGTTAGGTACTCCTATCGCAGCATGCTCGAGTGACACTGAAGGCCAGTATAGCGATGTACGTTCATATGTGACATATTAACATGGTGCTCATCCATTTTGCAGGTTCACGTATTCTTTTTTGCACCAAACAACATGCTTTCTGAATACTACTGGACTTCTTCAGCAGGTTGGCAGGGTGGTTCAGGATGCACTGCCTGTATCCAACAATCGGAATTTTTTGTGGAAAATGGAAGCAAGGCTCTGTATGCCTTTCAAAATCCAGTGGATGAGACCGTTCGTGTCGGTTTCATTAGTGCAGGCAGTCCTCAAACGATGAGTGAAGCGGTTAAGGCTCCTAATGGAGCATGGTCAGTTGCTACATATCCCAATGCTTGAGAGCTATTGGTTCGACTGTGATACATTGTAGAGGCTCTGTCAATATAAGAGTATCTGATCCATTGTTCTGTGGTATTTTGCCAGGTTGCTTCAATAGATGATTGTGTTCAACTGAGAGCTCAGAACCATTGATATCACTACAGATATTTTTTTAGTTTTTAACATCCCAAAACACCTGGCAACGAACAGACAGACTCAGTGACACGAGACAGTCGACATGAAGGACCTTATCGGTCGGTTCTTCCGGGTATGGGGACGTGCTTGAATCTCAACGAAGACGTTGTCGAAAGCAATATAACGCCGGGTAGGAAATCTCATCAAGATATCCACAAACTCGAGTGCGTGAGCGTCCGATGCACAGTTCGTAGATCATAATCAGTGACCGTAAATGCATCAGTGTCCGGGGAAGTTATTTAGTTATAATGATACTACCTTAAACATTTTGATAAACATTGTCGTGTTACACTTATAGAATAATCGTGGTGCTGTATCGTAATCAGTGTCCGTAAATACATCAGTGTCCGGGGAAGTTATTTAGTTATAATGATACTACCTTAAACATTTTGATAAACATTGTCGTGTTACACTTATAGAATAATCGTGGTGCTGTATCGCAATGGTTCAGCGCATGTTTAGGGAAGTGTATGGTATTTTGGCGAAGCCAGGGTAAACTTTTTTTGTTGCGGCCACCTTAAGTCAATCAAGTAGAGAAAGAGGCTCACATTATGCATTAAGAGCTAGAATTCTGATTATTTGTGTTCTGTTTCTGTGTATTTTAGTCCAGCCCTCGCACTGATCGCATCGACGACAGCTTGAACTACATTGAATCCTAGTACATCCATCTTTGAGATCAACTCAGTTTATCAAGGAGTGCGTGTTTCACTGCTGATGGATTAGCCTCGTAAACCTTTCCAATGATAATGGCCTCCTAACGGATCCGACCTGCCTGGATGCAGGTAAGATATCCAAACACAAGCAATGATTGTCATTGTATTTGCCGGAAGCTGGGATTGCCTTTTGGAGTTTGCTTCACTGATCTGCATATTAAACAGGTAGCTCAGAAAATATGGTCTGATACACGCTGTCTGGCATGTCACTTTTCTTCCTTTGAGGTCTGAGGGGATGTCTCGGAGAGGCGTCGATACATTGTCAGTGTCTAACGTGGCATCGTCGCAGTTTGAGAGAAGCGATGAAAATGTCGGTGTAAGCGTCATCTGTTTCATTGAAATACAGCCTACCGATTGTACACAAAATATTTAGCAGTTGGCCTGGTGTTCCGTCTTGGAACTATGCCGGTAATAGATCCTGCGCTAAGGTGAGCAAAGAGTGTGTGCAGACGACAGATTGAGTAATCATTTTATCAGATTAGACACGCTTAATCTGGGCGCTTAATCTGAAATATTTTAGTGTCTGAGTAGTGCAGAACCAGCCTTCAAATCAAGGTAATCATTGGCTAATGATAAATTTGGATAACGAACTTGAACGTGAGTAACCGATCCCACTTACGTAGATCAGCTGAATAGAGCGATGTTGCAATGTTGCAATGAAGATTAGTATTCACCTATGGTAAACATTCAGTCATATGCCTGTGACCCTATCAGTGCCCGGAAGAGCATGAAGTCGTTCATATATCTATAAATACTATTAAATTGATGTGGTGTTGTTGCTCAGTCAGTTAACACTACTTCATATACATATAGAGTGCTTGTTTTTATTCCGTAAGCTATCGTTCAATTCCCAACTGTGCCATTTTTTTTTCTTAAGTACGACATTGTCTGTGTATTCAGATCAATCATATCTCCTATCCTAGAACAAACAGAAACTTGGGAAAAGGACCGATTTCAGGGTATAGCATGTCTCGGACAATGGGACAGGCGCGTCGATGAACGAATAGAAGGTGGTGACATGTACACAAATCCGAGATTGAATAGACAAGGTGCAGTTGAAGACGTTGGAAAGCAGCCAGTTGGTAGTAACGTCCTAAGAATTCCGGTCGTGAGTATGAAAGGCGTCACATTGTCAAATGTCCAACCAATGTCCAACGTGGCACATCACAGACTAGTGTTGCTTTTGGCTTTCCTCTCTGAACCAACACGTCCACCACCCTGCGTGTTCGTTTTTGTTTTGCAGGTTCAAAAGACTCGAAGTGTATAGGCATAGGTTCAGAAGAAGTGAAAACAGAATGTCGGATAGGAGAAGACGTGGGAGGTGGAGGTGTCGCAGGAGGGGAACTATCACGTTGCTTAGGGGACACACTTACTGGAGAGGGGGATCGCGCAGAATGTGAAATCGAAATCAAAAAGCATCTCGTCAACTTTAGCAGCATCGTCGTCGAATTCATATTCTTCCGCGTTTCGAGCTTGAGCCTTGAGAATTCAGCTCGGCGAGCTTTTTGCCATACTTGAGAGCGGAAGAGAGTTCATTGCATTGCGACGATGGAGTACTGAAACGAGTTTGTGATATAATCCTTCTTCATCTTTCTCAAGTCTAACAAGATGTTTCAGCTGTTGAGGCGCTCATCAGTTGGTGCTAATTTGATGAATTGAGCAAGTAAATAGAATCGATCCAACTTACGACGAGTTTGTAGTGTGATCATATTGCGCTTGTCTATATTCGACAGGGAAGAAGTAAGTTGGGGCCGGAAGCCAAAAGTTGTGCAATTTCGTGTAAAACTACCGTTGTCGACTCAACGACATCTTGAGGAATAAGCAAGTTGTTTTGAAACTGTAGAGCTACCAGCTTGCAGAAGACTAGAGGTATCTTTTGTAGTTTTTAACATACCAAAACACCTGGCCACGAACAGACAGACTCAGTGACACGAGACAGTCGACATGAAGAACCTTATTGGTCGGTTCTTCTGGGTATGGGAACAGGCTTGAATCTCCACAGAGACATTGTCGTAAGCAATATACACCAGGTCGGAGATCTCATCAAGACCCACGAGCTCGGATGCGTGAGCGTTTGATGCACAGTTGAGAGAAGCAATGGAGAACTTCGAGACGAAAACTTAGTACTTAGCTTCAATACTTGTTTCTATTCCCTTGCAGACCATATACCTCGTTGGCAGACTGTCCGGCCAACGACATGTTTGTAAAGGCTCTGCAGTAATAGATGATTTGTCGAAATACCGGAAACTTTATAAATGATTTTGTGTTTAACAGGAACATGCACATCAGTGTCCGGGAAGTTGTTTAGTCATAGTAGTACCTTGAACATTCTGATAAACAGCGTCATGTTATCGCTCAGTTGGTATACACTGTCTTCAGGATGGATCATGTTTGTTTTTTCCTCCCGAGCTACATCGTTCAATTCTCCAACTGCGTCCATTTTTTTCATACCAATCACCAGTACGTAAATATCATAAACTTGTACGATCTGTTTGCGATCTGTAGTGTCCAGTTCCAGAACAACCTACAACCTACAGTACTGTGAACAAAACCTTTGCAAGCTTGGAGAAGAGACCCGATCTGAAGGGACATCATGTCTTGGAAAATGGGTGCGTTGATAAGTTCTTGGGAACGCGGTCATACAAATTCGAGATGGATATACACGGTGCAGTCGACGTCGGGGTTTGAGAGAAGTGATGGGAATGTCGGGAAGTGTAAGAATTGCGGTCACGGTGCATATCGAAGCCTGTGATCTAATCCTCGTGAAGTGTAGAGGGAGATCATACCACACATTACTTATTGAACAATTCTGGGCTGTTACTGTAATGGTTTGGTGCATGTTTGTGGAAGATGGTCCTTTTTACCCGAAGCCAGGGTTCGATTCACGCAGTTGTTGTCGATTCTCCAAAATTTTCCTTGCGGCCCACCTTAAGTGCCCAATTAAGTAGAGAAAGAGGCTCACATTATGCATTAAGAGCTTCTGATTATTTGTGTTCTGTTTCTGTGTATTTTAGTCCAGCCCTCGCACTGATCTGATCGACAGCTGGAACTTCATTGAATCCTATTAGATCAGTTTTGAAATCAACTCGATTTATCAAAGAGTGCGTGTTTCTTTCAAACAATGCTGATGGATTACCTTTGTAAACCTTTCCAATCATAATGGCCTCTAACAGATCCGACCTTGTCAAATTGGATGCAGGTAAGATATCCAAACACAAGCAATGATTGTCATTGCATTTGCCGGAAGCTGGGATTGCCTTTTGCCGACATTGGAGTTTGCTCCACGGATCTGCGTACTAAACTGGCAGCTCAGAAAATATGGTCGGTTGATACACGCGGATTATGTTACTTTTCTTCCTTTGGAGGGGACAGCATGTCTCGAAGAATGGGGACGAGTGCGTCAATACATTGTCAGTGTCTAACGTGGCACCGTCGCAGTTTGAGAGAAGCGATGAAAGTGTCGGTGTAAGTGTCATCTGCTTCATTGAAATACAGCCTACCAATTGTATACAAAATATGTAGCAGTTGGCCTGGTGTTCCATCTTGGGACCATGCCGGTAATAGATCCTCCTCCTTCATGGTGTGTGCACACGACGAATTGAGTAGATCATTTTTACCGGATCAGACACGCTTAATCTGGGCGCTTAATCTGAATATTTTAGCGCCCAAGTACAGAACCAGCCTTCGATCCAAGGTAATCATTGGCTAATTGGATAACAAACTTGGACATGAGTAACTGATCCCAGTTAAGTAGATCGGTCGAATAGAGCGATGTTCCAATGTTCCAATGTTTCAATGAGGATATTCACCTCCGTTGGATAGTTGATGGTAAACATTGAAGTCATATGCCTGTGACCCTCTCAGTGCCCCGGAAGAGCATCAAGTCGTTCATATATCTATAGTACAGTTTCACTGATGTGGTGTTATTGCTCAGTTAGTAAACACTTCATTCATGTATGGAATTCCAGTTAAAAGATATCAACTGCAATTCAGTTTGCCTGTTGTCTGATGTAAGTTTGACTCTGTAGAATTTTCAATGAAGACATTTACCAGGACCATATCATAAACAGCTGACAGATAACCTGCCCTTGGCTTTTTCAACAAGACGTCTTTTTCTGGGTGGCAGTGATTCAATGTCAGGGGCTTCATGTGGTCCTAGGATTGTAGGTAGATCTTGTTCAGCAGGCCCCAACCCAGACAGATCTTCCTCCAGATGTAAAGTAAGGCATCCCACAATTGGAAAGAATCCCACAGAGTAATCCTCTGCAAGGCAGGGATACTCTGGTGGAGGAGGAGGAAAGTCTCCTGTCTGAGATATATATGCTCGCACTAGGTCAGGTTTAATTTCTTCCTGCCAGCCAGGCAAATTGTCAGGAGAATAGAAATGTCGTTCAGCATGCTTGTATACTCAACAGAAATGAAGCACTGCTTGAACACAAAAAATTGAGATGCTTACATAGCTTCCAATAGTGGTTTAAATGATAAGGATGCTGCTCTGGTGATGGGCATTTTGCTGGAATGGGAACAAATGGTGGTAAAGGGTGATATTTCATTGAAGGGTGATAGTTCATTGCAACGTGTACTTCACCCACCTGACCTGATTGTTAAGCTGTTTGCTTATTTTACACTCTGTTGCTATATTTATACTCATTAATGAGCTTCCTAGGACAAGGAGTGGGGCATGATTAAGAAGAACTGTTACTTCACAAGTCCTTGCTGCTTTGTCTCTCTTTAACATCTCAGCCAATTGACTTCCCAATGGCCGTAGTGACTATCTCCCAAGCAGATGTCAAGCTAAAATCCCTATCATTGCAATCTTGGATGTTAGAGGTGGTTGTATTTTTTCCCTCTGAGTCACTGAAGGAACACTTGATCACAAGAGCATCAGTAAGATATATGAGCTTTATGATTCAAGCTGTAGGGTTTTTGGGATGCTGCATCTTGATCTATAATACACCTCATATTTCTGGTACTGTATAGTCTAACAGGTATAGTGTCATACTTGTATGTTTTCTTTTTTATTGTAATTACCAAAAGCAATTGTTTGACCCTCCATTGATTTACACAGGATCTTTTTGATTCAAGAGCAGAGAAAATAGTGTCCTGCAGGAACCAATGGATTGTAATCCTGCACACATTGAAGATCCATCTGCATTCAATGCTGTGTCACACAGTTACATAGATATAGATTTTGCAGTCATGTGCTCCCAGATCAGCATCGACTGTCAGTTTGGGAGAACTCGAGCCCTCTCAATACATCTTGTTGGGTTCAGTGGCAGGTATGAGCAATATACACATCAAACAAACACCCTGAGGACAATTTAAAAAACGGTACTTTCTTTAATCAAGTTCTTCAGATGCAATTTGGGAGATTTTGGTGCGGATTTTTTGCAATTAAGTTAAGTTGGTGACAGAATCATATAGCATGAGCCAAACAAAAATGAACTCTTGGACTACCAATCTTGATATCTCTCAAGTCTGTAACAAGATTGGGCTCTGTGCATGAATCGTAGCCCATAGTTATTGGCAGATATGCAATATCTGTAACTCAACATGAAAGAATGTTATCAATTGGCATCAACTTGCTTTCGTTTTTTAAAGACAGCACAGAGATGCAAACTGGAGTCTCAGAAATCACATCATGAGCTGTGTCAAGAGACTAATCAGAAGGAACCGGAGCGACTCAATTCTTCCACATTAAGACATTTTACGTTAACTTAGTAATGCCAAAGGGCTCTTGTGATTATTTGCAGATAAAGTGTTCACTGACGTTCCATTTGAAGCCATTGTCAAGACTCCCTCGAGTCAGTGGGGAATCGAGACTGAGCAAGATCTAGAACCAATGATGACTAGATTGAAGTCGATGAACACCAAAGCGCAATCCTCCAGGGTTCTATTCAACCCCGATTGTTCCGCTTTCAGGTTTCCAGAGGCAAGTTGAATTCCAGCATCAATGGTTCGAGTTGACAGAGCTTTATCTGAATACTTGTTACACAAATCGACGGTTGATGTTTCTATGAAATTTCGTCCCGGGATTCTGTCATTCTGAGGCCTCATCAATAATTACTTTTGTTTGTCCTTTGCTGTCAGTGCTACCTCACTGACTCATCCTCCTAAGCCTAAGAGATGGTGGATTCAGGTGCAATTCAGAAATTGTTTGGCGCCGAACAATCTCCAAAAATGGGCATCATTAGGTATGTCACGTGGATATGCTGTCAGTGGTTCCTGGATCAGGATTTGAGCCATAGGCATGCATGCTTCAGGGATGACCTACCTCACTAACTCATTCCTGAGAAATGTTCTGGTGGATTCGGGCGCAATTCAGAAATTGTTCGGCGCCGAACAATTTCCAAAAACGGGCATCGTTAGGTATGTCACGTAGATATGCTATCAGTGTTCCCGGATCAGGATTTGAGCCATATTCATGCATGCTCCAGTGATGACCTACCTTACTGACTCATCCCTGAGAGATGTTCTGGTGGATTCGGGTGCAATTCAGAAATTGTTCGGCGCCGAACAATCTCCAAAAATGGGCATGATTAGGTATGTCACATAGATATGCTGTCAGTGTTCCTCTGAGATGTAGACCGCATTCTCAGCTTCTCTATTACGCATTTCTGCTCGCATATCAAAGACTTGATCTACTTCTCACTGTCCCCAATCTGAATCTCCTGTCTAACCAGCGACCATCTCGAGAATCAGTACATTACCGACTAAGAAGTGTTTGCAACGTTCCCCAAACTGCTCTCAACCGAACTGCCAGCCCTTGACATGCCATGCAATCCTAACGCCCTGGTCGGAGACGTATCAGGGGCACGGTTCAACATGGATTTCCTCTTTCATCTGCCGCTTGGTCTGCACCGCTCGCGTTGACTGCTTCACCACGAATTCTAGAATTCGCATGGCCATAGTAGCTCTTTCTAATGCCTTGTAAATGTCGCTTCTAGTAAAATACCCTCTCTCATATAGTCTCAGTGGACTTGACGGTTCACATGCTCTACGATAACAATATGATCATTCTCATACCCAAACTTGAAGGTGATGGGAGACTATTTGACTCCCGTCGAGTTAGCGAGGGAACGGACCGAAAATTTTAGAATCGCACGCTCTGGACAGATATGAGGGAGGGCAAGCTTAAAGACTTTGAAGACTTTGAAGACTTTGTACGTTTCAATTCCACTCAATTTTCCTTCTCAAAACTGCTCCATAGAAAACTTTACCCCTACACACTCCATCAGTCTACGCTCCCATCTGATATAGCTACCATTACGACTCGCGGTGATCCTTCACAACAGAGCCGCCGCGTATTTGATCACCCGTATCATGACTTCCCCACTATATATTCGCACGTCAGTCCATTTGCTATTGTTATTTACAGCCGGGACTAGATCAGCCTGCGAAAACGATCATACCAAGGCACCGCTCAACCCAGATGCAGGGAAACCATTAACATCATTATCCAACGCAGTAGTTTGGGGCCCGATTTTCTGATTGATGTCGACCTCGACTGCAGCTGCATCCCGGGTTGCGAGAGGCGACACCAAAGCCACAACGGCGAAAGGAATAAGAGCAAGGAATCGAAGAGAGACCATTTGTTCTGAGGGTACATGGTCGAAAAGTTTGGAGGTTATATACTCCAGGATGACGCCATTCCTTCTGTCGAGTCTAGTACAGGGTTCAAGCCATGCTCAATGGAGCATCGAAGTTCTACATAGCTAACCTGTTTAGAACAAGGTCTGTTTACCAGACCGCCACTACTCTCCCGCATTACAGTTTTGCGACATGAATAACTGGGAGGATTAATCACTCTGTCCGAGTCAAGATCTACATCATGCATCATTGCCTCGATAGCTGCGTGATATAGTTAGATGAATTCAACTTGAACGTTTACTCCGAGGGTCTGTTATTGGTAAGTTCTAGATGTTACGAATCAGCAAAAGAGGAACACGAACCCCGAGTCACAACGAGGGTGTTGCGCTAACCGGCCTGTTAAAGCCCTGAAGCTTCTTTTGGTAGTGTGGCGGCGATGACACCGTCAATGGTGGCGAATTTAGCATAAGAGATGCTATATGGAAGGCAGCATTCCGGAATTAGTATTCCGCCTGATATATTGGTATCTCGGGATAATCCGAGGATCCGACATAAACGAAAAGCTGCTAAAAAGCCCCGACTTCGAGCTTCTTTTGGTAGCGCGGCGGCGATAACACTGTCAATGGTGGGGAATTTAGCAGCTTGCGGAGGGAATGAAGCCATTACAAGCCTTCGGCTACTGGCATGCATAGTGCTCTTGAGTGTGAGGCAGTAAGCACGAAATGTGAAGAAAATTACTGGCCCACCACGTTGCGAATCTCGTAATTACATAAGATATGCTATATAAGGCAGCATTCCGGAGTTCGTATTATGGCATCTCGGGATAATCCGGGCCTGGTGGCGGGAGCTCTACTGACTGTTCAACTTTCAGACACTCTGACAGGTTCCTGCATCATTACCTTGGCGAGCTGACATATATCCTCAGTCTTTGATAAGTACAGAGATTGCCCAAGAGGTTGACCAAACACCTAAGTCAATTGAACACAGATCGGGAAGCATGATAGGGAAACCGAATCCTCGTGCTTGTTCCTCCTCGGTCCTCCCAGTTACTGAACTGATGGCGGTCAACTGAGTCTATAATGATATCAATGCGTCGACCAGTTCGCCTGAAGAAAGTGTGAACCTATCCCCGATCTCAATCTGATCATATGGATTATGATGTCATTCAACCCGGGCTTAAGCGAGTGCGGACCTGAAGGCGATTGGCATTGATCCCATCATTTACTCGGCTATTCGGTCCGTACGTCAGACAGACTGTATGTCATACATATGCCATAAGCTAACACGTTCTTAAGTTACAAGCGGAGGCTTTATTTCTCGTATACCAATGCTGAGGTTCGTCCTCATTAATTCCACCCCCCGAGGTTCTTTTACAGACGGTTTCAATGATGTCTACCCGTCTCTGCAAATTGACTGTCGGATCTGAAGCTTCTGGTGCATGTATGTAAAAGGTAGCTTTGAAGTTCTGGCTATACTTACTATGTTTAAGACAGAATCAAAATCTCCGCTAACCCTGAGATTTAAGCGCCACCCGCCGATGTATGTCACATGTTTCCCGTTTCGACTGGCTTATACAATATCGTAAGTAGCAATTATAGGCTAAACACCGTCGGTTCTGTAAGTCCCTTCTCGCTGCATGGTAACCAGATTAATTCAGGCCATACAATAGCTAGCGAGTGACTCTATGGAACCGCAAGACCTGAACGCCGGACTATAGCCTCGGACTACCGGTGGCGATGTACTTTTCGATCCAGCCGAAGCCTGGTACACTGATGAAATGCTCCTTGCACCTCGTACCGTGCACGAGGTATCAGGCAGGAGTTTTGGCTCCTGGCGGGCCGGCTGGTCAGAGGCCTTAAGTTAGGTAACTGAATATTGTATGTACTAATGGTATGCAATGTCTGTATGGAAGCTAATCTTCTTTCTGTCTTTCGGAGTTGGGTTTCCCCGGAATTGAGAAGGAAGGAAGGAAGTGTATACATGGCATGAGTAAATCTTCGACCTCAGGTTGTGGCGCAGCTTTAAATTTGATTCATCAGAAGGAACAACATTTGTTCCGAGTCATCTAGGGATTACAGCATCTCCGCTTTATCTGGCATCTCTGAAGTCCTCACACAGGTCGCATTATAACATTCTATGTTCCATTGAGCACGGCTTGGACCCTGTACTAGACTCGACAGAAGGAATGGCGTCATCCTGGGGTATATAACCTCAGAGCATTTTGACCATGTGCCCTCAGAACAAATGGTCTCTCTTCGATTCTTTGCTCTTCTTCCCCTCGTCTTTTCTGCTTTGGCATCGCCTCTCGCAACCCGGGATGTAACCACAGTCGAGAACGATATTACTCAGAAGATCGGGCCCCAAATTAACACATTGAACAACAATATTAGTAGTTTCCCTAACTCTGGTTTGACTGATGCTCTGGTACGATGCTTGTTCCACTATCACATTCATGGGTAAACAAAGATTAGGCTATACACGGCGACATTCAGACCCTTGTTGCCACATTCAACACTGCTATTACCAATATCAAGGCAAGTCAGCACTACTATCAAGTGGGATTACTTAGCCCCCTCTGTTTAGAACACTGGTTCTTTCGACACACTGAGCGGCGCGACTATCCTTACAGATATTCAGAGTCTTGCACCTATCATTGTGGATACGTTGGAGAACATTGGTGCCCAAGAACCATCTTGGAATGGTAGGTCTTTTGATAATGTTCCAGTGGGCAACTCCAATCATCATCTTTAGCTATTCCGGGCGGAACAGCCTTGGTTCTGTCTGACCTTCAAAGTCTCAATACAGCCTTTAGCAATTATGCAGACGCAATCATTAGTGCTGAACCTGTTAGTGCATATTTCCTCTGGTACTCAAATGGACTCTGATCGTTTCTGCAGCTTTTGTTACAGGTGGCTGGACTTGACATCAAGGCTGAGATCACTGGGGTATTTACCACAGTTATTGCTGTTTATTCTCCGTAATGTAGTATAAGGCACAATCATCAGTTATACTTCCTTGAATCGCTCCCTTGTCACATTTGAGGCCGCCACTTGGACCAGAATGTGTGAGATTGAGATCTCAGACATCATACATGTATATTCATTTCGGATCAGATAATAAGAAAGTGAATACTTTGAACGATGGTTCAATGATCTGGAGTTGAGCTTACCTACCGGGATGATTTTAATTACTTATGATAGCAACATCACTGAGTGTCTAGCCGAGATGGAAAAGCCCACCACGGACTGTTGGGTAAATAAATACCAAATTGGACATTAGATAACCCCCTTTATTCATGAGACTGAAGCATGATAAGGAATCCAAAGCACACAAATACATACAAGTTGGAGGCAGCCTAGAGAAAATGCAGAACATAGTGCAGATCAGTGCAGATCAGGTATTTTGGCCTTAAAATTATATATTCAATGTAACATACAATATATATTTCCACTCTATGGAACAGTACACAGTAGTCTCTTATAAACAGACAAATCCACAATCACAAAATTGGGACATGCCATGTCCCAATTATGTGGATTAGTCTGTTGCTTAAGTGACCTCATTGGCTGCAGACCCAGTGACTTATGTAATCATTCTTTATACCAAATCTTCAGCTGTTCAGAGCAATATAACTACTGGGCACAACTGATACAGTGTTTACTAGTCTCCTCAAACACTCCTACGTACTGGCTGCCATACATGATGACCTGAAATAGTTGTACAAAGTATGTCACAAACCTGTGACAGGTGAGTGACAAGACTTGCTCGGGTTGTTTTTGAGAGGTTCAGACTTCTGTGTAAAGAATAATATTGTCAAATTGTGACCCAAATGGCTTGTCATATATACTGGTACAATGTGAGCATCACAGGATATCCACAAGAGCTGGATATTCATTTCGATGATTATGTAAGTGGGGGGGTCAGGTGCCCCGTGACAAATATTAGACTATGATGGTGATGAAGGTACAATAACAATGATGATCTGCAAGGTATCTGCAAGTGATCTGCACTGTATCTGCACACATTATGGCATGTATCTGCAGGTATTACAGTATGCTCTGCACATATCTGCACATATCTGTATGTATTTCAAGTCTATTTCTTTTTTTTTTTGGCTCTGCTGAGCAATCCAAAACAGTTCATCTAACAAAGTTAGGTTCTGTGGATATACATTTGTAACCTGGAGGAACTTAAACCCCACTTGGTATAAAAGGCCACACTGAAGGAAATGCATTTGTGCACACAGATGGAGTAACCATAGTGTAGGACTCATAGCTTCTATTTGTTTGTAAAGCTCAATACCCACTAAAACCTTGGTATCCTTTTTTGTAATCCACTTGGGAGGTAGTTTGTCTTCATTCTTGAGAGTGAATTGCCATGTTTTGGCTACTAGTGCATATGGAACTGCCTTGGTTCCTAGTTTCCAGGTATTTACCATCATGCAGTCTCTAAGGACCTTCATTTATTGTGTAGACCCACCAGTTATGGATCTCTATGTTTGAGATATATTGGTCATTTCAGGAGAGGAGTGTTTCACAGCAAAGGTGCCAGATCAGGTGGGCTGATTCAGCTACCAGTATAGTAAAGAAACATTCTAGACCATAGTCTTGTTGGCCCTTTTCATTGTGGAAATAGGCTGTGCAGCACCCTAGGAGAAGCCCAAGAGAGAGGTCTGGCCATGGTGTTTTTCTACTGCCCATATTTCTTTGGCAAGGGACCAAACTTCATGCTCACCTGGCTTGGTGCATTCTAGTAGAATGTGGCGCATATCCTCAGTTGTACCATATTTTGTGCATAGTGCTCTGCTTTCATATCCTGGGATGTGTTCCCAGTATTTGCCTATCCATTGATTGCCATGGACAGCAAGCAAGAAAAAGTTATGTATCTTAGGGGGTAACAGATTTCTGTGTATTGATTTCCAGATTTCATCTTGTTTGGGCATATGTCTATTGATCTCCCCTATTGCATCCTGTGTTAGGTGTAGGTTATGGGCTGTATGTTTTCTGAGATCTGAGGCTTTGTTTGTATTCTTGAGGGCTCTTATCGCTCTGTAAGCAGAGGATTGGGAGAGTTAGAGAGCTTGCATCCTTTAACTAGGAGATTTCTGGGTGTAGTAAGGAAAGGGAGTTTACTGTACTGTGTTCAGCAACCTGTAGCACAGGTCACTGAACTGAACCAATTTGGTTGGTGTAATGTGTAACAGTGGGGTTCTGATCACCATTACAACTCAAACTGGTAAGGTGTTCAAAATCATTTTTTTCAGGTGCTTTGCACACCCAATCAACTCTAATCAATTCTAGCCTTGAGTTAGTCTACTTCTGAACCTTCAGAGTCTGAGATATGGTCCTATAAAGCAACCCCTCCAAACAGAACTGTTTTCTTAATCTTTCACCTCCCAACTGATGCCATCTTTCAACTTGGTGCTGTGACTTTGCCCTGAACATCTTCTTGAGGGTCTCAGCAAGACCAGCTCTTGCAAGAAACCCATCCTCAATAACTGTCAAATGATGACCACCTGCCCATATAAAATTTATGATGCCCACTATCTATATTTAGTAGTGATCACTTCGGGGCACTGTAACAGGTAACATTGCCAGACTGATCACCTAAGCCAGTCATCACTAGGTGTAACATGCAACACTTGGTCGAAATAGTACAGTAGTTGGTTGTAAATTGATGTGGTCAGATGCTAAGTTTTTTGCCTCATTTGCTTCAGCATTGACATTGGTGTCATTTAGTTCAATGAAAGTAGGGGAGTGTCTTGCTTGGAGTAGGGCAATTACTGAGCAGATTAATTTTTGGAATGTCATACCAATATATCCATTTTCTACCATTTGGTTCCTAAGATATCATGCACATGTGAGGAGGTAATGTGAGCTGTTCATGTGGTAGTTTTTGAGGCCAAGATATATGGCAAAGTGGAGTCCTACTGTGTTATTTTGGTCAAGGGATGTGGGAACGCAGTGGGCTGTGTTTCATCTATCAGTCATTAAGAAGACTATTAGTAGTGGTGTAGTTAATAAGTTTAGTCACAGATGCACAATAGATCTGGGAGTCTGGGGTATCAGCAGAGCAACAATGGGGAATTGGTGGAGGGGTTAGAATGGTCTGGGGGTTTATATTCTGAATCCATCTGCTAAAGTCATCAGTTCCATTTTTTTTATCAAAACAGAAGATATTTTTTGTGTCAATATGTTGAGTGATGGCTCTGGAAGGGTAATGTCACTGGTATTTGAGTCTGGGTTCCATTTTTGAAGCAGAGAGTCTAGTTTTGTCCTAGCTATTTCAATGATTGTTATTCATTTACATTCTTACAGAACTTAGGCACTATCTACAATAGTCCCCCAATGAACCTAACCGGTGATAAGACCGCTAGCAGGCAAAGGCTGGAAATCTTTTGAAACGCCTCCTAAGGCAAATTCCAGGCATCTCCTAAACAAGAGGAAGACCCTCTAAGAGACAAGCCTATAGGTTAGAAGGTACCCCATGTCATAAGAGGCATGTGGTGTTGGTCGTGGAGTATATCACTCCTGTGGGCAGTCAAATCAGACTTAAGACGAGTTGGCTTGGGCCTAAGGCTCAGTCAATTGTATCTAAGTCACTCATCGTCACCTTGACCACAATGTACATCATAGCGAAAGTCTAAAGAACGAAATAGCCAGCCTCCGGCATCAAAGTCATATCTCTTAGAACGAGATTGGGAATGTCTTAAGATGACAAGTTTGCTTAGGGAATGATCGATCAGGCAATATGCCGACAGTGTAACATCACCTCATATGAGAGAGTTCAAGAGAGTCCTGATGGTAAGAACTATTACCGGTGGGCTTTCTAAGAGAGTAACAAGGGACCATCTAAGAGATGGGTCTCGTTCAGAAGGAGCACAATAAGACTGCCTACTAACTAAGTTGTCTTAGGTACACGAATACAACATCGGCTGTACTCAGCCGTTGCTTAGAAGTAGGATTGACGTGTCATGCTGAGATTACTTGAACGGTTTGACACACCTCTACAGCATGGCACTCCTACAGCAGTAAAAGGATGAGGAATCAGGATGGCACATACGCATACAAGTCAGGTGCTTAGAAGGTTCTAGAAGGATTTAGGGAGTATAAAACTAGGAGAAAATGAAGGGAAGAAAGCAGAATACAGACGAAGACAGAACAGTGTGTATTTCGCAGGTATATATACTACCTTGCATTTTGAACCACCAGACTACATAGCATCTAATTGCATGAGAAATTGCTGTGTCTAAGACTAACTAGTACCATATTAGGGAACATTTGCATTGCAGTGATACATCCAATTTTCGGCTAAGGCTGTAAATCACTCTTTCAATACTCTACATAAGTCTAAGCCTTGGATATCCACAATCTATGAATTACTCGCTATAGGTTACGATGCAGTTAAAGCTATGTGTTAGAGATCTAGAAAACTGGATTGATGAGTCAGGGTTAGCTATCGCGTGAGATACAGTTAACTTATGAATCAGCTAGACTCTATGAGGTATTTGCCAGAGAGTTTACTTAGTGAAAGAAAGGATATCATTCAAATCCAAGCTATCTACAAAAGATCTAGAAAACTTGACTATCTAGAAAGCAAATGGTAATAGGCTACGGAAAAACTAGAAAAGTCGAATGGTTAGAGAAACAATCGGGAAAGTTAGAAAGCTTTGGGACTCGATTCTGGAAGTACTGTACCATTTCGAGCAGTTCGGCAGGTCACAGGTCACACTCAAAATAGTTTGCCAAAATTCCGCAGTGGTCACAGGTCACAGAGGGATTTGCCAGATGGTCCAGATAGGTGGTCACACTGTAGTATT
>QLOY01000056.1:0-29005 GCA_003313965.1 Megacollybia marginata | reverse complement strand
AGACTTGGATGGTCTGCCAGAGATCTATGAAGTTAGAACACCCACCTAAGTTAAGTCAGATTGTGCATTGATGTAGTGTACTGTATTCAAATTCATATTGACTAGTCTATACAAGTTTAGGGTTTGACTATTGTTGAATACAAGTGTATAAGAATACTACTATACAAGTCATTATAAGTTGAATGCAAGTCTATATAGGTTGAATACCACTCTATGCAAGTCAATGCAAATTGAATGCAAGTCTATGTAGGGATTGAATACTGGTCTGCATAGGTGTTTAGGGCCAGTCTATGCAAGTGTATACTGGTCTATACAAGTGTGTGAAAATGGGTCTATTTTTAGGCAATTTCATGATAAATGGCATAGTTGAAATCACCACTCAAAGACCCAGTTTCAGCAAATTCTGAATTTAGCATAGTCACCTGTCTATATCTTGCTAAAAAAAGGCATTTCCATCTCCCACCAACTATACAGTTGAAATCGTAGCCTCAAAAAACCTAGGTTCACAAATTTTCACAGCTGACCTTCCAGATATGGGCATGTTTATTTGCTCATTTCCCAGCCCATTTCAGCTTATCTCAGCAAACAAATTACATATTCTCACCTGATAAGCCCACCCTAGCCGTCACATCAGATGTGATGGACCGGCTAACCATCATGTCACAAATGACCGTTTAGTGTGTAGCCGGCGCAAACGAATAATTATTGAATAAATGTCTGCAGACTTCTAATATTTCAGTATGTACCACTATAATAGTATGCATGGGACTGTCTGAATGTGATTATGGACATCCAATACAGTGCTATATTCAACTAGTATAGATATAACACAAGTATGTAGACAGGGAGGAAATATACAATGACTAGCACTACGGGAAAAGGCGCAGTCAGAGTTAGTAGTTGAAAAGGCAGTTGTACCTCAGGCCTCAGGCCTCGTTGTCACTCTCCTCGCTCTCCTCAATGATTTCATGGCTGGGAAAGCTGCGCTTTTTCCCTCTGCAGTGTGCACGACTGCCTTGAGAGCCATTGACAGTAGCTATGTCCGTGGATGAAGTCTTGCCAGTTTTGTGATGCTTTTGAACAGAGGGATCGGCCTTGACATCTTTCCTGCCTGTAGCTGCGCTGTTTGAAGTCTTGCAACACTTCAAGTGAGGAGCGGGTTCATCAGCATCACCACTGCCATTGTCATCTTCTTCGTCCTCCTCTTCTTCTGAATCATCCTTCGACTTTTTCCACTTCTTCCCCACATCTGAGCGTTTTGCTCGAGTCTTCTTGGCCAATACTCCCTCCACTTCCAGCTGTTTCACCTTCTTCTGAAAGGCAAGCATCTCTTCACGGCTCAGTCTCACCCATCGACAGGTTCTCACCAGTAGTGCATCACATATCTTCATAAGATCGGGCACATTCATCACTCTCAAGGGACTCTGAAAAACCACATCCTTAGGCCAGCCACACAGTTCGACACCATGTTTGAGGACAATCTTGTACTGATATTGTTCGTAATTCATCTTGAGCTTTAGGTCGCGAGTAATTCCTTCTGCAAACCAGTAAGCTATCAGCTGCATTTGAAGCAACCCAAACTTACAAAGGCCACAACTGATCATCCCCACTGCATCCTCACATAGCCTCTCTCTTGTATTATGGTCTGAGAAAGCTAACGAGAATAGCGCTGAGTATACCAAGTCAAGGTGGAAGGACATGCACTTACAAGAGGCGTGAGACGAGCACCACATATCAAATCCTTGAACAAAAGTCAGCGGACTGACTGATGGAAACATAAACGCAAGATAGTGTTCCAGGACTTCATTGATTTCGATATATTTAACAGGAAAGGTGTCATTGAGACTTGATCAGGAAAACAGTGCGAATGAAAGGATGCTGGTGCGTTGGTGAAGGTAATGCATCTGTAAAACATCAATGAGAAAGAGATGGGTGTTGTGTCAATGAATGCACCCGGTCTCAAATTTCTTGGGTGCAATGTCAAATGTTAAGACTAGAGGCAGTATATGATGCACGCAACCCAGTCAATTTCAGACCGCGTTTCTCCAGTACCTGATTCCACAACTCCTCTGCATGCTCCTCACTAATGTCCAGCAGGTTGGGATCATCATGAATTGCCTGCCTTATTTCAGGGAGGCAAGCTTTTTCACCTTTGCATCTACCTGAATAGAGTTTGAGGAATAATAGAAACCAATACCTTCATTCATTTCCTCAGCCTTGATTGATACCAAAGCATTCCCTAGAGATGGCTGGGCTTGGCGTTTGGCACCTTTGCTGTAAAAGAAGAGGTTTTGAATCACTGTGATGTCTTTGGAATGGTCTTTGGCAATTTTCTGAAGATTGTCCTCAAGTGTTTGACAGACCACTTCAATATCTTCTGCCAGAGCTCATTGCTTCGCATGATTTGCCTCATTACAAACACGCTTCTCTGCTGAGGTGAGCTTCACCTTGGCAATGGGTTTGGAATGCAGTGGTATAATGGCATGTCCAGGATTGCAAGCTGCCCAGGTCAATTGTGTTTCATTCTTGTCAGGTGCTGGCGAAGGAGGGTTCGGTGCAGGAGGAATGGACGGCAGTTGAGGCAGAGCCTGCACTGGTGAGTTTGGTGACTGTGATAACTCAATTGTTGGAGGTTGCAGATCTGCAGGTATATGTGAAGCAGATTGATTATGAGGGGGAGAGTCGAGGAGATGGTTGTCAATATTCATAAGAGTGGCCTAGAGAAGTTGGCTGGGGAAAGAAATTATCAGGATGGGATGGCAGCGGAGAAGTCAAGGCAGGAACATCAGAGAAACCTGATGACTGCTGTTTGAAATGAGGCCAGCTGCAATCTGGTGAATCGTCCAATAGTCTCGATGGCTGGTTAGTTATCCTGCTCCCAGCACTACTTGTCTGGAATTCTGCTAAGATACTGCCAGTGACAGAATTCAACAGGTTTCTGTACGATATGGCCAAGCTGAGGGAACTGCACCACTCAGTGCACCACTTAGAGAGGATAAAGAAGAAATTTTGGTCTGCAACAGGGGATGCGACAAGTGATACAATTTGGAAGAATCATATGGGTTGTAATTTTGATTTTCATGATTTTGATTTTGAACGGATAATGTGGACTGGAGGAAGTATTTGCAATATGATTGTTCTGTGTACAGTCCTGCAAGGGATCATACAGCAGCATTTGAGGTTGTGGCAAAGGTCCTTGAAAGGTTGTTGTAGTGCACTCAACAAAGTCACAGTAGTGTGATCACAAAGACATGATGCATATAACAATCTAAATTTTTTGATATCATAAGTCAAATTCACCATCATTATCACTCTCTCCCTCCTCTTCTTCAAGCCCCTGAGCAGAACAAGCAAATTTGTAGACTTCTAAAATCTTCTGAACTTGATCCTCACGAAGACTGGCCAATCTCAGAGCAGCGAGCAATGATGGTTCTGTCCAACCTTCCATTTGAATTGCAAGAAAGGCTTCGTAGCATTCAGCCTCGTCAAATCCTCCACCCTTGAGAATTGCTTGAACAAGCTGGATCACCTGCTGTGTAGGAGCAAGGCAAACTCAAGGACGACACATACCCGGCCATATTGGAGGAGGAAAAGTGTTTGGCAATGGAGCTGATGATGAGGGCAAGGAAGGAGCTGACGGTGAGACGAGGAAGGGCCTGGTGAGGCTATTAGAATAGATCTAAATCATATATTACTTACCTTCAGAATTGCCGATGCCGGAGATTTTAATGACTGGATTGACGCTGATAGTAATCTGGGTACCAGATAGAGGGATGGTTTACAACTGATCTAGTGATGAGAGGCTGAGTAAACGAATGAGAAGAGCCAGAAGGTGAAGAGATGGGTGTTCTGGAGCGCTGTCTGTGAGACAGTGAAGGCGAAACAAGCAGAGACTGCTCTCTTTTAAACTGTGAGGTATGAGATGGAGTGGACAAGTACAGGTGGGTGAAGATGCCAAAGTAGAGGTTGCAGACAATGAGGTTGCAGACGATGACGGACTGGAGGCCAAATTACAGGCAGGAGGTAAAGTCGGCTGGTGGGGCTCGAATACATGAGTGTCCAGGATCAAACCACCTGCTGAAGCACCTAAGCGTCCTCTGTTTGGGTTACCCAGCATCGAAAGGCATCAGCAAAGCTCCAGTAGGCATAAAATTGACAATAAATGCTGTGTCTAGCCTTTGCAAGGCTCCTGTTAGCTTTGGTACTGGAATACAATAAGAAAAGACAGCAGCACAATACCAAGAAAGCAGACTTACATGCTTGTATAGATCCCCACTCTATGGGCCTGCAAAAGAACATAGAAATCTGTACCTGAAGATTCAAGATAATTGCAAACATGACGGAAGTTCGCAGACTGGGATATAGATTCAAGCATAACAGAGACCGTGGGGCTGGCATAGTGGACATCCACCAGTGGCTGCAACAATGTTGCCACCTGTTGGGCAATTTTGTCTGTGTTGCACTGGATTATCAACGGGAATGGGTTATAATGATTAGCAGGGACAAAAGGTCTAATTCCCTGTTAGTACTACCTAAAGCTCAAAGAGAAAACACGTATGCCAGTTCATATACTCCTGCAGCAACAGGCCTGGAGGTGCTAAGTCCCAATGGTCTGGGATAGAGGAAAACAAAGTGAATGGTGTTGTTTTCAGGAATGTAGAACAGGAAAGTAAAGGGCTCAGACATGGAGGAAGGTAAGCAGAATGATACCAACAATTATCTGATGCCACTTCGTTATCAGCCATCAGGTCCATGTGCCGTTCCATAATTTGATACGAAGTTCAGTATATAGCTTGTATACACATACTGTACTTGAATTTAGTTCTATCACCAAGTACATTCATTATCTGATGATTCTGAAATGTTCTCGGACACGTCGCCCTCGTTCTCTGCTTCGCCCCGCAATTCACCTGCATGCAGCAATTTGATTCTTGACCAGGACCACTTTGGAATTGCCTTCGGTGGTGGATCTTTGCTGCACGGGGCCAAGTCAGGGCTCTTATCTGGCTCTGATAGAGATGGTGTCCAACCAACAAGGTTTCTGTAGCAGATATTCAGTTTGTAGTGTAGAGTATGGCAATAATACCACTTCCGATGCGCTTTGCGTTTCTCTTGGAGACATTCTCGAAGTGCAGAGCGATAGTTCTCTTCATAGTCACGCTGTTTCTTCTGGAATTCTGCATGCGCTGTTGTAGACAGCCGACTCCTACTTTCCCTCAATCTAGTGCAATAATGGTCATTAAATCAATACAGAAGCATGCTTACTGTTGCATGCATTTATGAGACTTCGACTGGACTGCATCTTGGTGTCTGAATGACATTTGATTGAGTCCACAATGGAATTGTCTTCTAAACAGATGTACTTTGCATGATATCAGGCTGTTGCTTCCTTCCGTGCTAATGCTTTGTCTGTAGGATCCATACATTTTTGTCCTTGGTTTGATTTCAGGGCAGTCTGGTATTATTATAAGCTTGAGATAGAAAGCAAAGTAAACCGACGAGAAGCAATTCATTCACTTGCATGGAGTTTGGGAGTGCTAGTAGAGCACTCACCATGCCCCATAATCAACGTCAACAGTTAGTGTGACCCCAAGATGCAGTAGGTGCCAGGAGAGTAAGAGTAACAAGTAAGTGACTAATTTAGCTTTCGGACAAAATCATCAGTTAGTGACTTTTATTCACCAGTTGGTGATTCTTTTAGAATACCGCTCTGCAGAGAACCGATATGAGGGTATAACCTTCCAAAAAAGTAGAGAAATGCAGAATCAAGTCAATTTTCCATTACAGAGCAAGACAGGAGTATTTTGAACCCCATACAGGTCCGTCATGAACAAGCAAAAAAGTCTCAATAGTCTATTATCTTCTCAATAGATGGTAACAATCCAATGCCTTTCAGCCAGGCATCCCCCTTCATTTCCTGATTAGAGGCCCACTGCAATGGATTAGCCCGTTTCAGAGCCTCTTCTGTCATGCAGAGGTTCTGAACATAGTGGAAAATAGGACCAGCTGCATACTGAGTAAACAAAACTCTGCTATCACCCTTTAAGAGTGGAAGGTTGGAATGGGTGCAGGGAGCGGACATGATGAACATGGTAGCTGCGACTGGAACCTCTATTATGGCCTTGGCTTTGTCTAGCACTAGCTGTCCACTTCGCGTATGGTCAAAATGGCCTAAGGGAGTGATGGCTCAGATGCCATATGGGAGGTTGTTGACATCTTGGTGTCGGTAGGTGGCGACATGCCCCCCGAAGTTGATGGTCATGCCGGGAAAGATGCTGTGAGGCAAAGGAGAGGAGAGCATTGGCAGCGCTTGCTTCACTTGATCCATAGTAGACCTGTAGTGCTCATATAGATCAGGAAACCACATCTGAAAGGCACCTAAAAGGGCAAACATCAGGGATTGCAAAGCAGGACACTAGCTGGGCTTACTGGATTGGAATGTAGCCAAGCGCTGGAAGTCGAGATCCTCCAAAAGCTCCTCTACAAGAGCGGTCTCATCCTTGTTGAGTTTAATATTCACCAGCTGTTTGCATCCCAATCTGTGGTGAATGCCCAGGTTTATGACAGGGAAGTCACTGCGACGATGGGGCGAAACAGGCGTGAGCTGTTCAGAGAGCTTCATAATGTGCTGAAATGCTTGATCAGCTGAGAAGAGGTAGTCGGGCTTGAAGGGTGGGGCTGCAATGATGGCAAAGACTGTGTTCTGCTGGTCAATGAGGTAGATAGATCTCCCTTCCCATTTGGTATACTGATACCCTGCTGAGATCAGCTCTTGTACTTTACGGGGACGTCTCATCTGTTCTTCATACCACTGTTTTGCCATAGTTGTATCGAAGCGCCTGGTGGCTTTTGCGGTAAAAGCACCATGCATGTGATCCAAGCCTCGGGCGCTGAAATTGGTATATTGAGGAAGGGCAGTATGAACGATGGAGTCAATCGTTTCGCGACTGGGTGGATGGCCATAGGCGAGTTTGGTTTTCCAATGACATGCCTTCCTTCGTTTGTTGGCATTGGTCTGCTTTTCGGATGGGGAGGTGGCAATTCTGAGTTGTGGGACTTTGGTGCCAGGCTTCCATGTATCTAGATCACTCTGAATGGGCAGGATGAGTTGGCTGACTTCTTTGACAGCAGCGCAGATGTCGAATTTGGGAATGGAGATTATCTGAGCACTGTAGGCAGGTCAGAATGTGCAGTCTCAGAAAGAGGGAATTGAGCTAAGCTATGCAAATGCGTCATCAGCACCTCAAGATCAGGTTCCAAGTATTGAAACTTGATTCTGGAGCCAATGATTCCCTTGCAGGCAGCACGAAATGGGGAAAAACGCGAAACTAGAGGAGGGGTCGTGTACCTCATTATGAATCAACAAGAGCTTGTTTGATCATGTGACAGGTGCCAAACAATGTCTAGCAGGCATCGTCGAATCAAGACCCAGACTCAGATTGTGTGAACATCTACTCGGGGCATTTGGCTCAAATAAGAAGATTGCACAGAAAAAGGCAGAGATACAAGACCACCAGACACATTTGATGCAAGGTGCGTTACTTTAGGCTTACTGGGCTAACCGGCTAATCTGATCTTAGGACTGAATGCAGTGCAACAGAGACAGCTGGCTGACTTTGAGACACAACGAGACAATATAATTCAGCAATATGCTCATATGGATCCTGAGTTTGCAGACAATGATGACAATGAAATCCTACCAGCAGACCCCCTTCTCAATGATGTTCTAACCAGCTGGACTGCCGCTCCTACTAGCCACATAGGGGAATGGGAAGATGTTATAGATGATATGAGAGAAGTAATTGGGTCAGATTCTGCATAGTATGTGTTGAACATTTTAGCAAGTCGGTGTCACCGACGCAATACTAGGATAGAGATTGTACTCAATACCGAATCAACATGTTTTTGCAATTCATACCCAACATGACCTCTGCGTATATGGAATATCGTGCAGTACATGGTGACCAGGGCTGGGACCAGCCTTCAGTGAAGCTACCAGACGATATGAATACTGCTACCTATGTAGAGGTTGAGGCAGTGGATATATTCCATGAGTAGGTCAAATGCTGCAAACTCCACTCAAGATTTGCAGGCCCTGACAAGTTGCAAATTGCCTATTGCCAGTCAGATTTCTGTCTGGGTGCTGCATTGATACACCATGGCCTCGTTCCTTCTGCCCCCCTTGCTCTGAAGCTTGCTATGACTTTGCGAACATTGGAGGTATTTCACTTGCTTTGCCTTCATTGCCCTCACCTCTCTGTGCAACCCTTTGTCAAATTCCTTTTTGACTTCCACTGCTTACCTCTCAAAACATACCTATACCAACAATTCAGCATTGCCTTTGACGTCTACATCGAAATATGCCAGGCTGTGCATAGCAAAGTCTTGAAGGCATTGCAACGTGACGATCCACAATGGCGAGTAAAGCACAGATGTCCTGCTTGCGCATATCATGTCAAAGGAGAGCCAGAGTTGACATTCTCTCGCTTGTTGACCTATGACAGCAATGATTCTGCGAAACACGTGCTTCGAAGGGGAAAAGGGGATGGAAACGATCCGATGAAAAAGGAACCTCATGGTGTGAGGCGGGCTGACTGCGCTGGAAATGGAAGTGCTCGAAATGGGCTGGGAAACACCAACACCCACTAACACACACACACACACTAAATCCAACACCCAAACACCTCTTTTTAAGGTATTCCTTTCGAGTTTGGAGACTAGAGAAATAAACTACTAAAACTTGAAACTTCTATAAAAAGTCTTGAAGTCCTGCGGGGCGTTAACTACTGACTAAGCGAAGTTCTCCTGACTACAGAAGACTCTCCCAATCACAAGCTATCTACGGGTGACTTGAAACAAGCCAAAACGAGCGGTTTAGACTCGAAGCGGGGCTACTTAATTAAGCAGCAAGGGGCAGGTTCCCTATAAGGTACTACTGAATGAGAAAGGAGAAGGTTCCCTTGAGGTACTGATCTCAGAGACGGGAGAAGGCTTGGTTTAGACTGTTCCGCTGTAGGTACTAAGTCTAGGGACGAGTTACTAAGAACTCTGTTGGTGACTTTTTATTTAACTGTGTTCCCTTAAGGTACTTAGAGTTTTTATAGTCGGAAGCGCAATGTATTCTCTACTGGGTCTCTATGTTCTACTGTACACTGCTAACTACTGCCTTTTTATACCGCTCTGCTGTGTCTATTTTTGTCTGCTGGTTGCTCAGCAATGATCAGCTGATGTATAGTCTTACTCATGCTGTGTAAATAGCCGAGAATATGACTCCATCCATCTCCTTGATGTCCACTGGGTCAATTCCTGCCCTAGGAGCATTATCCCAATTGATAGCCCTGCTCTCTAGCACTCCAATGATATAAACATGTCTCTATTTCTCTGCTGATGGTCCCAAACTGTAGAGGCAACCTTTATAACGCTTCGCTGACCTTGTTTACTCCAGTCTTGGCTCGGCAACAGTTCTGCAGGTGATATTCCATGTTCTCTTTGAGTTTACAACTGGTTCAAGTATATGTTCGATTTCCTGCTTCGTAAAGCTTAGCGGAGGCGACGCCAGCTTATCCAACCTTAATTTAGCTCTTGTACACATCTTAGCATACATCAGCGGGGCTGCGCATTTTATGAGAGTTGGATACAATAAGATAGCTCTATCAAGAGCCAACTCATTCGTCTCAACCAAAGGGTTTTATGCAGTTAAAGGCCTAGGTGTTGCCTTATATAGCTATTCCACCTATCCCACTCCTCCACTGATGGTTGTACCTCTGCAGGAGTCTTTCCCACGTTTATTTAGAGGCTAGTACTTTGCAAATTGAAAGATTTCAGGCCTGGATGCATATCATGCATATCACCGGGAGAGGCAGTCAAGTGCTCAGACAATCGTTCTGGTGGTGGTGACTATTTTCTTCCTCGAGAAGCGGTCAACAAGTGGGCGAAAGAGAATATAGAGAATTTGATGCAACTGGTACGTTCTGTCCCAGTGTTTCTGATAGCCAGTGTTAATGGAATGTTTGCAGGTTGTTGACCAGTATGAAGCAAACCCCTGTGAAGACCGCTGGCAGAATATGGCCAATGACATGTCAGCTCGCATGTGGGGGATATTTGATGAAACAGGCATATTTGCTTGCCTCTGCTGCCACGGATTCATTATGATAGTCGCCAACATGGTCCAAAGTGGGGAGTTGGCCAAGTATCCATTGGCAGTGCTCAAGTACCTCCTGTTGGCATTGGGGGATCGGCTTGGTATTGGATACGACTGTGGTTGTAAACTGGCATCCACAATCAACTGCTCCCCTCTTGGAACAATGGCCAGGTCAAAGAAGTTCAGATCCTTAGTGGGCCTCTTTCACGGCCATGCCCATTGTCAAACTTGCCAGATACACAACTTAGGCACGTATGTTGAGGGGCAGGGGCTGGAGGACTTGGAAGGTTGTGAGCGATTCTTCTCCAAAACCAACAAACTGGCTGGTACCTATTGACATGCCTCTGCTTTTCATTGCCATCAATCCCTCCACCTTTACTTTGAGCATCTGGATGAAGTTGACACCTGCAAAGCCCTCAGTATGTAACATTTTGTTATTGCAGACGCCACTGATTCAGACCATTAGGCAGTTTCCTTATTAACAATTATAAGCAAGCATTGGACATTCTAAAGAACACCCCACTCCCAAATCCCCAGTTTTCTACCAATACGAATTTCCAAGGCTGGTTGGAAGAGGAATACACATACCTCTGTAGCAAGAAGGTGACGCCCCCGGAGGAGGAATGGAAGATGGAATATTACAAGAAATTGGTGGATCTGAAGGATTCAGAGTGAGTAATCACCTACTCTGATGTATCATCTCTCACCAGTGACTCAGTGAACGTCTACAAGCAGCTCAATGGCTTTTCATCAACTATGACCCTCAAAGCAGCAAAGACCAAACTGCTGCTATCGAAACTGCCTGTCGCCATGCATTGGAGAAATTTGAGAGGCTATTAGACCAGGTACAGGTGCTGGAAATGAAGCATTGCATTGCCAAGCCCTGGACCCCAGATTGCCCTGAATGGATTGCCGTATCTGGATTGACAGCATCACATCGCTATCAGAAGGCTCTAGACAAACTAGAGGGGCTGGTGGTTGCACGCCTTTTTGAACTCACCAAGATGAATATGTCTTGCACAGGTATAGATTTGGTCTTACTATAAACGCCTGCTAACAATACCAACTAGGCTATAAGCTTCACAAGCACATTGCAAAGGCGTTACAAGTGCGCTCCAAGGCAATTCACACTGCATTGCAGCAATACAATACAGCAGCCGCAGCCCATTCGCCTCCCATGCCTCAGTTGAAGTGGGAAGAGGTGGTTGAATATGGCTTTGTATCTGAGTTTGATCTCCTTCACCAGGCCTGTCATGAGGACATCAGTATCAAACCTTGGGCTACTCCTGCTGGCCAAATGGCTCTGGATCAACATTTCAAAGAGGTACAGGCGCGAACTGAAATCAAGAGGCTCAATGTTGAAATCCAGCACCTTGTAACTTCCATTCAGGATGAGGATGAGTGGCTTCATTTTGCTGAGCAGCAATATGCTGAAGACCCTGTTCTGGCTTTCCATATTGCAGAATACTGCTGCTGCTGTACTCGCTTTGACTCCATCCACCTGTTGTGCTTGTCAAAGCTGTGGTGAATTCCGGAATTCACAGGCAGTATTACAGCAGGCGAAGCAGTCGAGCCTTATGGTGGTACATCCCTCTCCAATGCTATGGTTCCCCCAGCACCCAATAGCGACTCAGATGCCGACGACGATAGTGCAAATGATGAGATGGACAAGGAGGAGGAAGAGGCTGTGGGTGCAGAGGTGATAGGAGTGCTTTCTATAGCTGGAGGCTCTGATAGCGTTGTCATGGGCCTTCATAATCTTGTATTGGATAGCTAACCAGGGTTGTATAGTGTCTTTATAGTGTGTTTTAACAGTGGTATAGCTGCTATACTGAAATATTACAAGTCTGCGGACATATTTATTCAATAATTATTCATTTGCGCCAGCTACACACTAAACGGTCATTTGTGACATGATGGTTAGCCAGTCCATCACATCTGATGTGATGGCTAGGGTGGGCTTATCAGGTGCATATTCTGAATCCTACATCATGGCTACTTTTATTGACAAGATAAACAAAGATAAACAAAAAGATGATTTGGCCAAAATAAGGTCATGTGCAAATATCAGTAATAGTGATCAAGTATTTGAACAGTAGTAGGCAAAAGTAGGCTAACATGAACCCAGATCAAGCCTAATTAGGCTTGGTTGGTGGGTTTCACAGGTGCACAATAATTTTTAGTGATTTTATTGGATTTATTGACAATATGTCTATTTTTAAATGCTCTCACACTTGGATGTTGCCTAATAAGGTCATTCCCATGCCAGGGCTGCACAATAATTTTTATTTTATTTTTAGTGATTTTATGGTGATTTTATTGGATTTATTAATGATATATCTATTTTTAAATGCTCTCACACTTGGACCTTGCCTAATAAGGTCATTCTCATGACAGACATTTTGATTTTGATTTTTTGGTGATTTTATTGGATTTATTGATGATATATCTATTTTTAAATGCTCTCACACTTGGACCTTGCCTAATAAGGTCATTCCCATGACAGGGCTGCATAATAATTTTTATTTTATTTTTAGTGATTTTTTAGTGATTTTTAGTGATTTTATTGGATTTTATTGGATTTATTGATGATATAAACAAACAATAACCAAGAATAGACATGCCGGGATGCCGTGCAGGCTGCCTGCATGCCATGTAACAGTGCCGAGCCTCTGCTATTTTTGGCCTATAGCATTTGCAAATGGTTTGCTGGCTTGGGCCATAGCATTTGCAAAGGGTCTACAGCATGGGGTGGAACTTACACTTGCAAGGTTTGGAGAAGGTCTGCTGGCCAAGGAAGCAACTACGGAACTATGTGAGCAGAACTTGGAAGAGTTGCTTTCCGCAGAAAGTGCGTCATTGGATCTACCAAATTGCAACTTACAGACATTGTTTCAACGTGAAGATCACGCATCACGTCAAGTCAGTTGCCTCACATGTGGTGTGAATATGCTATCATCAGCTACACATCCTTTTCCATCTGAAGCTCAGCCTTCGAGACGCAGGAGGATAATAGGGTGTATCAGCAGCAACTTTAGGGCAACTTTTTGCATAATGTTAAGCGCGATAGGGAGAAACCAACTCTAATTTGAGAGCTCCACAAAACTGGCCAAAATGACATCACATCAGCCACAGACTGTGAATGTGCCGATGTGATGCCATATATGTGAGCTCTGTCGACCCTAAACTTGCTCTAAACAAGTGGATTCTTGTGTATACATGTGGGGCCACAGTTAACACTGCTTTATGTAGTGGATTCGAGGGTAACACCTGCAAGTCTTGACGGTGAGACAGCCTGGCACAGAGTAAGACAGCCAGCGAGCAGGCAACATAATCTATTGATTGGACAAAATCTTGTCTACTTCCCAGAAAACTAAGCGACTTTCTCTGAACAAAAACTGCAAATTTACCCATTGCTGATACACCCTCATGGTTAACGATAACACTGGTATGTTAGTCTTAGCTTTCCGGACTGTTTTTACCAATTGTGCCAAATTAGCCACTCAGCATTGTGGGCAGCATAGACGCTTCATTCGATCAGTATGAAATCACCATTATCTGTATCCTTACCTCTCTTAATAGACAATAATATTACTGCGTACTTTGCTCGGCATATGGTCTCCATGTCTATCATCCTATTCAACTGGACACTGCATTGCTATTCTCTACATTCGATATGACACAGAGGGTACGTGCCCATCTGATACTGTAGGATCTATGCATTAGATATATCATACCTATTTTGCATAGATCCCTGATAAATTTGGCAGGGCTATTGTACCACCTAAATGCCAGGCCTGGCAAGGCCTGGCAGGCATCCGGCATCATGGCAGGACATGGCAAGAACACGGCAGGACAAGGCAAATCTATTTTTGGCAGACAAGAATAAAATGCATAGAAAAGGATTAATAATAGAAACAATTCAAGATAATAATAAAAGGTACAAAAAACATTAATAATACACCACCATGGGTCATGCCCACATTAGGCAAGCTGTAACCGTGGGAACTTTTGGCTTTCTAATATGGCCAGACACAGAATTTCAATGTGGTTCTAATTGAATCCTTTTGAAGCCATTAGTGGAGGTGTTCCCAGATTAGGCAAGCTGTAACTGTGGGAACTTTTGACTTCCTTATATGGACAGACACAGAATTTCAATGTGGTTCTAATGGTGATATCCATTTGAAGCCACTGGTGGAGGCATACCCAGATTAGGCAAGCTATGACTGTGGGAACTTTTAACTTCCTTATATGGATGGATGCAGAATTTCAATGTGGTTCTCATGGTGATATCCATTTGGAGCCATTAGTTGAGGCATACCCTGATAAGGTAAACTGTGACCATGGGAACTTTTAACTTCTTTATATGGACAGATGCAGAATTTCAATGTGGTTCTAATGGTGGTATTCATTTTGCTATACATGCTCTTGTTCTTGCACAATTTGCATTTTATTTTCGAAAAGCTGGCAGTGAAAATATAAATAGACACATATAACTCCTTAAGAGACATGTATATACCCTTATATGTATGTATTCATTTTGTCATAGGCTTATATTCAACTGGTATAGGCCAGTATACCCTTATACTCAACCTATCTTTCACTCTGTATACTTGGCCCCAATCCCAGTCAATAGCCTTTGCATATATTGAATGCTAGTCAATAGATAGTGAATGTCAGTCAATCCCAGTCAATAGATAATAAATGTCAGTTAATAGGTATTCAATACAGTATGTTTTGGATATATCTCAGTTTCAGGCCTAAGTCAACCTAGCATACTTGGATGGGTGTTCTGACTTTATAGACCTCTGGCAGACCATCCAAGCCTTTGATGGCTTCAATATTCAAGATTTGAGGTTTGCCATATTGGTAGATTCACTGAAAATATTTATCAGCAGATCCATCAAGAAATAAAAATGTGTGAAAATGTGTGCCCAGGTCAATAGCATTCACTTCTGCATATCTGAATGGGTGATAGACTTCTGGCAGACCATCCAGGGTTTTGATAACTTCAATATTCCGGAGTTAGGATCCAATATATTGGTAGATTTACTGAGAATATTTATGAGTGGATCTATCAAGAAATGAAAGTGTGATCAACCTGTCTGGTAGATCTGATACCTGCATAGTTGACCTGGGCATCCACTTTCACACTTTTTCATTTTTTGATAGATCCACTCATAATTATTCTCAGTAAATCTACCAATATATTGGATCCTAACTCTGGAATATTGAAGTTATCAAAACCCTGGATGGTCTACCAGAAGTCTATCACCCATTCAGTGAATGCTATTAACGGGCATGCATTTTCATTTCTTGATGGATCTGCTGATAAATATTTTCAGTGAATCTACCAATATGGCAGACCTCAAATCTTGAATATTGAAGCCATCAAAGGCTTGGATGGTCTGCCAGAGGTCTATAAAGTCAGAACACCCATCCAAGTATAGCTAGGTTGACCTAGGCCTGAAACTGAGATATATTCAAAACATACTGTATTGAATACCTATTGACTGACATTTATTATCTATTGACTGGGATTGACTGACATTCACTATCTATTGACTAGCATTCAATATACGCAAAGGCTATTGACTCCAAGTATACAGAGTGAAAGATAGGTTGAGTATAAGGGTATACTGGCCTATACCAGTTGAATATAAGCCTATGACAAGTGAATACATACATATAAGGGTATATACATGTCTCTTAAGGAGTTATATGTGTCTATTTATATTTTCACCACCGGCTTTTCAAAAATAAAATGCAAATTGTGCAAGAACAAGAGCATGTATAGCAAAATGAATACCACCATTAGAACCACATTGAAATTCTGCATCTGTCCATATAAAGAAGTTAAAAGTTCCCACAGTCACAGTTTACCTTATCAGGGTATGCCTCCACTAATGGCTCCAAATGGATATCACCATGAGAACCACATTGAAATTCTGCATCCATCCATATAAGGAAGTTAAAAGTTCCCACAGTCATAGCTTGCCTAATCTGGGCATGCCTCCACCAGTGGCTTCAAATGGATATCACCATTAGAACCACATTGAAATTCTGTGTCTGTCCATATAGGAAAGTCAAAAGTTCCCATGGTTACAGCTTGCCTAATGTGGGCATGACCCATGGTGGTTTTTATTATTAATTCCCTCTTCGTCAAATTATGCAGTTGGGACTCTGCCACATTGAACTATTTCATGTTGTGTTGCACCAATCTTCGTGTTGTACAATTCAACACTACAAACCTTATTTCGAACCAAGCTGCTTATCATCGGCAAAGTCGCCAGCTTTGGATCGATAAACATTGAGGGCCGGTCTAGACCGGCAACGCCCGCTACCTCTGTAAAGACTCATAGTCTCATTGGTAATGAAGGTACAGTGACACCCGTGAAAATGCTACTAATTCCAACTTTCAACTTTGTCATCTTTTCCAAGTCTGCAGGCAAAAGACATTGATGCATCACTGGTAGACTCACTCTTAAGGACACGCATAAACAGTCTCATGGTGTCTCGTTTGGCATGTGTAGGCAGGGAAAAAGGTTCAGAACTGTAAGATCCGTTGTGAAGGCAGCATCCAGGGCAGACAACTTATGGTTGGTCAGTTTTTGATCTGTGGATATGTCCTCAACAATACGGCACAAGAACGCAAGCAACAGATCAGTAGCAGCAGGAAAAGCGGAGGATAGATCACTACAGACGATGTACCATAAGGAAGGCTCCGATTGCGCTCAGCTGACCTGAAACGATCACTGACAAGATGTCGAAGAATTATGTACAGGGTCTGGTCTATGGACGTATCTTGACTGCAATGAAGGCCATGTAATTGTATAAGTTGTTGTAGTATCCTATGGGAAACAAGACAAGCAAATACCCAACCCCCTGAGACCTTACAATGTTATCATAAAAGAAGCCTCAGAATCACAAGGGTTAACATGGTCACTTTGCAAAGACAGGGGTTCAGAAAACATACCCGTTGGATGTTCCAACAGGACAGGCGAAGGCATGTAAGGGTCAACACCGTTCAGGGAAGCTATAACCATTTGAAACACAGATTATATGAAAAAAGAAGAATACGCACCATGACAAGCGACCACAACAGAATCTATCCAGTCACAGCTGAGCACCAGACAGCCTATAGAGCAGGAAGGAGAGGGAAAGAAGACAGGCAAAAGAAAAACTGTTGACATTGCACAAGATGTGGGAGGGTCCGCCATGGAACGGTAAAAAGAAGTTGAAACTCGGCCATTGCAAACAACGGGAAGCAGGTTTCCATCCAAGAACACGTGAGCAACAGACACAGACAGCATGAGGTCAGAGGGAGGGAAAAAAGGGCGGTTTTGGATACAAGGCAAGAGGGGTTTTAAACAAAACACAGACCGAAGTTAAAATAGAGTGGAGCTGGTCCACATGTAAGATCAAAGCCGGCATCACAGCAGTGTTAAAATGTATTGAATCTTTGTTTACATGTAAACACAACTTACCCAAAAAACTGGTGGCGCCAAACCTTAAATTAGGGGGCCCTAAAGCCCTCTACCTAAAGGTAGCGGGAATAAGTCTGTGACAACACCAATATGCCACAGCCAGTTTCAATGCTTGTTCAATCTCCTCGTCAGGCACTTTCTGATTCGTTTTGGGAAATGTTCTTCCTCGTGTTCGTTATGGACAACATGAAAGAGCTGAAACTAATCTCACATCCAGATGATAGCAACAAGGTGCACATGCTCCTTTCTTTTTTCCTCCCCACTCTGACACATATCAGCCATTCCGGATATTGTAGTCAAAAAAATGAAAGAGTATCTAGGAGCCAGCATTGGGGCTGTGGCACTTCAGGCTGACACTGAACCAGACCACCTTAGGATGGACTCCACATAGTGGAATAACTATCCTAAGTAGGTCTACAGACCATGGTCCAGGCCCACCTTCCGAAAGGGACTGTGGTCCGACCATAGTAGGGTATGGTCGGCCATTGTGGTCTGCCCAATAGTAGTTCTCTGAGGAGGTGGTCTGACCATTTGAGTTGGTCTATCCAGGTGGTCTGGCCACCTTGACCTGGTCTACCCAGGTGGTCTGACCATGCATGTTGCTTTACCCAGGTGGTCTGACCATGCATGTTGCTTTACCCAGGTGGTCTGACCATCCAAGTTGGTCCACCCAGGTGGTACGACCACACATGTTGTTCACTATAATGGTCTGGCCATTGCCAAGTTGGTCCAGTCAATAAATTTCTACTTAGCTCATGTGTTATAATTGCAAAGTTATATATTATTTTTCTATCTACTGATCATCAATGTCATCTTCTATGTCAGTTTCAAAACCATCAGCCAGATCTAAAGCTTCTAAAGTATCTGCCAGTCCCACTTCTTCTTCATCTTCCACTGCCAAGTCATCATCTTCATTCTCATAATGCATGACTGCTGGCATAACAGCATTTACCTGGGCTGCTAACAGTTCAGCATCAGAAGGCCCCCATGGTACCAGTGGCTCAGGTCCAACAGCAAGAGACTCCAGGGGCTTTTGCCATCCTGCACAGAGTCGAAGTAGTTGCTGTTGACGATGTCTCAGCTGGTACAATAATCCCAAGCTGTTGTCTGACTAAGATCAGCACTAGACTTGTGAACCTTTTAGACACACCTGCAGCATTAATTGCCCACTGTACAATTGTCCACTCCTCTGCAAACCACTCTTGCAAAGACCTACGCTCCATTATTAATCATGGTTCTTCCTCCAGACAACAATCCAATTCACATCTCTCTAATTCCTTTTCAAACCTCCTCATCACATAGCCATAATGGTGGGTCAGTGAATCCATCAGTTTCAGTGAGCCCTATGTCCTGCCAGATATCATCATCCACATCTAGAGAGAAAAGCTTCTCCATTTCGATGTGTATAGGTCGAACCGCCTTTCTTGGTGCTTTATGTTGGTCTATGTGTGTGATAATGTTGTCTACAAGTTTATTATATTTACGTGCAAGAACCTGAATATCAGGATCATGTCGTTTTACTGCAGATTCAGTATGAGCATGCAGTCATTGTTCTGAATCTGCCATGAGTTGGAAATGGGTTAGTAATGTAAGATAGTCATAGGTAACTTACCATTAATTTGCCCTTGGAGGTGTCTTTCAACCCTGTCATGCTCAAATTTGCGTGCTGCCAATTTTTGTTGAATACGAGTCTTGAGGGCTCAGGCATTCATTCGTTCATTAATATAGGGATCATTCATAAGTCAGTCAAGAGCCCGTCGTCCATCAATGCCAAGTGCCCTTTCCTTTGTCTTGACAAGCTCCATGACTCTTGCCAAATGCGCTTCATCCTTCCTCAGATCAGATTCCGCTATAGCAACTTCATAATCAGCTGAATTAGGATCTGCAATGAGGTCTTCAAGTTTGCATATCCATGAACGAATCGTATCCTGAGACAATCGTAAATGTTTTGCTTCTTGAACTGCTTGGTTTTAGATTGTCCTTCACTGTAGTTAGCTCAATACAGCACATGAAGATGACTTACTGGGTAAAGGTTGAGTTTGAGCTTTGATTTGTAAATTCCACTGCTCTCGTAAGGTTTCCATATCAACATTACATGCTGCAAGCTCAGTGGAAGCCTTTTGACTACATTCATTGCATTGCTGAGTTTTTCAGAAGAGCCATTGCCCAGCATGCTCGAGATTTTGGCCCATAAGGTGATGGAATTCAGTGTTAAGGGTATGTATGCGAAGATGGTACTGTCAGAGACAGTCAGTCATTGCAAAGGAAAGAGTTGAGGACTTACTCCACAGATCCGTAAGTATGCAATCAAAAATTGAATAGACTTCCAACATCGCTCGCACCCCTCCCCATCACAGAGACCAAAGCCAACACATTTCTGAGGGTGATAGATTAGCTGACAAGCCCAACCATGACCAAATGCATGAAAAACAGAGACGGCAAATGTTAGCCGGTCAAGATAGCACTCAAGAAAGCCCCACTTCAGACAGCTATGGTGAAGAATGCAGACAACATCATACAGGAGGCCCAGAGTCCACCAATGCAGGACATGTTGAAAAAAGTTTTCAATGAGGACCAAGGCATACACCTGTTTCTCGCCTGCTGACTTCATGTGGCTCAATGGAGTCATCCTAGTGTAACATCAGTTGGTTAATTACGCCTTGTGCCAATATTTGGCTTCTGATTTGAAACTACTCGTACCACAACTGCGACATAAAACATACGACAAACATATTTACCAATGCCCAGATCTGCTGAAGCAGGTACCAGACTTCTTGCTATATTTCCTGGGTTCACAGTCTTACGCCAATCAGCTTCCCGAAGTCATCAATGTAGTAGATGTTTTACCATGCCTATTCCTAAGCATGCAACCAAAAATGCGATGGATTACATCAAGGCGGACTATGTTAAATGAAAGGGCAACCAATCAACTGATCTGATTCACATTGATGTACCCATCGCAGGTGAGTGTCTCAGTATGTTGCCAAATACTACAATATTGGCTATGCAAAACAGATCTATCAAAAGAGGCTCCCAACCCGTTTTTGTGCATGATATGCTATCAAATTATGATACATCCAATCAGGTTAGTTTATCCTTTTAGATGTACAGCCTTTATTGACTGTTTCAGCCTACCATGCAGACACAGCATCTGTCATATTGATGTCATATTGATGTCATACAGCTTTTGCTCAGAGAAACAGAGAAACCGATCAAGCCCGTCAAATGTCCGTCTTGTCGCAAAGACATCAATGCTTGCCCTGGTGTAAACTACACTCTGAAAAGCATGATTGAGGACTGGATCACCGAGAGAGATGACAAATTCGATTTCACAGAGTGGAAAGGGGACAGCGGATACTCTATTATTCATTCGTTCTACTCCCTTATGCCAGGGGAGCTTTAATAGTGGTTAGCATTTATAAGAAAACCATTGAAACACCACAGAATAACATCGATACTTAGTGACTTTTGCAAATGCTGGGATTGGAAGCCACATGTTGAAATTAGACTTTGACACGCAGATTATTAACTCCACCTGGCTTCGGTAAGAATTAAACTAGTCTTCTGATCCGATGTTCCGATGGTTGCTATGTAATTGTTTCTATCTGGAAGATATTGTAATATAATAGTCGCATTATAGGGGCAGAAAAGTGGCACTACTTAATGTTGTTTCAGTAAGGTCTGTGGGTTTCAATATTGGACTGTTGTGCATGTGGTTGTTTCACTGCGATTGATATTCTGATTAGCAGTTCATAGGGGTTGAAACAAAAATTTTGCTGTTTCAATCGGAACATGGACGCAGAAGAAAATGTCGGATTATACCATAAAGGGAAAGACCATGTCGACAAGGAAAAGCAAGTATAAGAGCCTTCAGTTTTTTTCTACCTTTGTAAAGATCACACGTATCTTCTCACTGCACATAGTAAAAAAAGAAATGTACATCCGATGCCACATTGCTAGATATTTCACTTTTCAAAGGCAGTCTTGCGACTATTAGCATACATGGCACCCAAGACTAATGCCCGACGAAGTCAAACTCGAGCTGTTGCTGTACCTCCTCCATCCTCTCCAATTCCAAGCGCTACCTCAGAAGAAGAAAACGACTCTTTTACAGCAGATCAACCCCTTGACAATTCTGAGCTGCCTAGCAATTCCATAACAAATGACATTCGCATGTCACCAGACTGGGACCTTCCTGACAACTCTTATATGGCTCGAGCTGCTCTGGACGGTGCATACACAAGATTGCTTCAAGCTCTGTTGGATTGGAAAACGAAACTCACTCATGCAGCTTGGGTTGCTGCCTTCATGCAATATGGTACTGACATCGCACCATACCCTCATTACGCTGAACATCTCAATTATCGTAAACTGAGCGATACCCCTCTTCATATTGTTTTTTTCGGTGAGGTCGCACCCAAAAAGTGTGGAACATCCCTTGGCGCTAGAGGAAATCACTTCGTAGGTGGTCCCACCAAAGTGAGTGACATATGTGGCGCTGCATGCAAGTGGCTGACTACCATGACTGCAGCATAACACTATAACTGACCAGGTGAAAATATGGAACTCTATCACATTATGTCCCCCAACTGAATCACCTAATGAATATGAACTATACATGGATCAGATATCCTTGCTCAACGAGATCTACGTTCACGATGAGGAGAAAAGAGAGGAAGATGGAACTGAAGTAGGTAATCTTATCTCTTCACCTGTTCTAGACTGCCTCGTCTGTTAGCCCTACAACATCAAAGAAGTTGTCATCAATGACCCTGATGACAATGATGGTGATGTAGGGAAGTTAATCACCTTCAGATTCAAACAACCTTGCTATGTTGTAAGTAAAGCTGTTCGTCACCAATTGTTCAAAGCAGGTCATGTCAAAAATACAACCTAAACAAAGGAAAGTCAACCGCTTCATATGGGGTCGGTTGAACATATGGCTGAAAACATGCCACCCCTTGACACGGACTCCACTTATCCTCTGGCACTACAACCCGACTACAGAGGGAACATATTCCAACACAAATATACTCGACTGAAACAACTACCTGTATATGACGACGAAGACGAGCTATTGGAACCGTGGAACTTGTGGAAGCATCTACGACCAGGAACTCTGATCACTTTGAATGCTGAGCTAATCTGTTGGGTCTACAATGATCAAAAAAGACAGAAGGTATTTCTCATTTCAAACTGTCTTCCTTTGTTGACTTTTTAGAGGTTTATCAACTACAGATCCACTATGTCAAAGTCTGTGCAGAATCACCTGATATTGCAGTCGAACCAGCTGTACAATACTATCTGGAGTTGGATGATGACATCAGCTCCTCTGTGCCTGCATTGAGCCAGTCCCCTAACAGAGGAAAAGGAAAACTTGAAGGGCGGGCTGCAACCGACAACAGTCTCTTGTCGAGCCTTCAGATGTCACCAGCTAAAAAAAGTCGCAAATCCTGACGGGATACGTGGCAGATACAGCCCCTTTTCGCAGGCCAGTGGCATAGGATCACTGTCAGTACAGCATGAAAAAAAATAATGTGTTTCCATAGTTGCCTTGATTTTCAATTCTTTTTTTCTTTTCTTTTCTTTTTTTTTTTTTTTTGGCTCCTAACCGGCGACACGCTGGAAGATTTTGATTGATGTTTACCTTAGCAAAAGATATCCAAGTGTTTCGATTTAACGCCTTTAGGACCTGCATGTAATACATGAGGTGCTTTAGCACAATTACTAGTATTCTACCCATGGGGTGTAGGTACAACCCATTTATTAGTACCTACCACTGCAGTATTGACCAATAGTTGGCCAATGCCCCATCACTATAGAGGAGAGATAATATTAATATTTTCTGCTCTGTCCTCTATTAATACAAATAGTATTACGGTGACTCAGATAGTGTTGGCAGTGACTCTACCTAGGATAGGCACACTAATAATACTAATTATATTACTTCACTGCAGCAGCTACCACCCAGAGTTTTATTATTGTTATTATTATTATGACACTTGGGCAATATTAGTAATTTTACATTGGGTGAGTCTATCCAGGCATGTACACTAGTAATATTTTTTCTCATGACACTTGACAGGACTCCCTCTAAGGCTGTCATGTTATTATTAGTATTTATAGAAAGACAGCACCCAGGGTGTTAATAATAGTATTCTGCTCTGACAGACTCCTTTGGAGGCATGTAAGTGTTAATAATAGTAGCCCAACATTAGGAGTGACTCTATCCAAGAAATTTACACAATAGTATTACTATCAAGGGAGACCACAACTAGTATTAATAATATTAGCTAGCTCTAACAGACTCCAGCCATAAGGTCTGCTAATATTATTCTTATGCTTCTGATGTTAGTAGTGACTCTAGCCAAGGGTATGTACATTACTAATATTTAAAGTGATACTACATTCAGACAGACTCTCCATGGTTAGAATACTAATAGTATTACTAATCTGGCAGAGCCTGTATCTGGGGCTTGTGTGCTTTTACTAGTAGTAATAGTATTGATATTAGGGCAGACACATCCCACTCCAATGGAATACTAGTAATATTAGTATAGCTGGTATTACTGCATTCCAACAGACTCTCCATGGCTAGAATACTAATAATATTACTAATCTGGCAGAGCCTGTATCTAGGGAATGTGTGCTATTACTATTATTAATAGTATTGATATTAGGGCAGACACATCCCACTCCGATGGAATACTAGTAGTATTAGTATAGCTAGTATTCATAGTATTACTGCATTCCGACAGACTCTCCACAGGTCGAATACTAATAGTATTAATAATCTCGCAGAGCCTATATCTGGGGCTTGTGTGCAACTACTAGTATTAATAATATTGATATTAGTGACATCCCACTCCGACAGAATACTAATAACTAGTATTTTATAGTATTACTGCATTCCGACAGACTCTCCCCAGGTTGAGTACTAATAGTATTAATAATCTTGCAGAGCCTGTATCTGGGGCATGTGTGCTATTACTATTATTAATAATATTCATAATATCGATATTAGGGCAGACACATCCCACTCCGACGAATTACTAGTAATATTAGTATAGCCCCTAGAATGGCATGCATGTATCACTAGTATTCATAGTATTACTGCATTCCGACAGACTCTCCACAGGTTGAATACTAATAGTATTAATAATCTCACAGAGCCTATATCTGGTACTATTAGTGCACCTACCAGACTAGAAGAAACACTGCCCAAAGCTGAATATTATTACTAATTGCAGCAATAAAACATTGAAGGCCATACAAATATATTTGTTACAACAGTTGGAATACAACCAAGACGGAAAATGCCCAAGTCAAAAATGAGGCTCAGGCTACTGACACAAAAGGTGGGAGTGTGAAAAGGCATGTTTGACTGAGGGAAAATGTGGAAAGCATGTGAACTAGAAAGGCTGGACCGCATCAACTATAGTAACCCTAGGGTCATAATTCTCAACCGGTGGGCAATGTTCCCAGATTTCCCGCACAAACCGCTGCATGAGGCTAAACCCCTCTGCTGATGTTATGTCAACATTCCATTCCTTTTCCAAAAAATGGGCACTTGCGGTCTGTTCCTGAAACAGGGGATCCACTTCTGGGACACCATTGATCTCTGTACCAGTGTACAAACGGACATTGGGCCCAAAGGCACTGATGCCATAGAGGCGGGGCAGGTGGGTAAATGGGCCCATTTGCCTATAGCATTGACACATCTGTTTATCAGCTGAAGCCCTGTTGTCTGGATGTGGATGAAGCTCGTCCTTGATCTCCACTATCAATACAGTTTGCAGGGTCAGACCCTTGTCGACTGTCATCACAACAAGATTGAACCCAGTAGCTGGGCCCCCGACGACTCGTTCCTGAGGTTCCGAGCTCTCCACGAAGGAATGTACCAGGAAGTTGACCGATTTGCGGCGGTGTTCTTCGGAAGGGGCAGCCTGAGGCGATACCATGAATTCTGTACCAAAACAGTAATTGAGTAGGGCGTCCCATGGTCCATAAAACCGGGTTTCGTGCCTGAGAGGAGACATCGAGCCATAGACAAAGTTTCGGCGGGTCTGAGTGGGTCATGCTGTCACATTGAGAAATGATTCAGACATTTTACCTACAATTGATCAGGTTAGGCATCCGACTAACAAGCGACCTACCAAAGTTACAACGTGGTAAGAGCAAAGTTACAACGTGTCACATCACAACCAATATTTAACAGGCACATCACGTGGCAACAATAGTAATATTAATATTAATATTATACTATGCTGTAAACAATGAACAATTCACTCGACCTTTGTTCTCTTATTGGGCTCTCCAGGCTGGTCTGCATTCTTTCTCTTCTTTGATGGGGGCTTCTGGGGCTTTTTACCATTAGGACTGGGGAGGCAATAAACTGGATGCAACAGTTGGTTGTCATTTCTTACCGCTTTTTGTTGCCATCTAAGACTCTGCGGAACAACAATGTCAACTCCGTTACAAGCTTAACCCAGGCCTCAAGTGATCCAATACGAAGCGGATCCTGAAGTTTGAGCCATGCCCAGCGAAGACCCACCGCAATGATCAGCAGCCCTTCTGATCCAGAGCACCAGAATTTCTTCTTTTGAATTTCAGCCCAGGCATTGGCAGGTTGAATGTCCACATGAACAAGCTTGTATAGCATCTTGCTGTTCAGGTGGTTTGTCCACAGGCCTAGGAAGTCGTCTGGCAAATCTTTTGCTGTGTCCACGTCCATGCTGGTTTTCCCTGACAACCACGGCTCCATTGCCTTGACAAGCCTCTCATCCGCTCGACGGTCCTCCCAGCCAGATGGCTCCATCTCAATGTCTTCGACTAACTGTAGACACGATCGAAAAATGGGCACAAATTGTTCCCATTCTGCGCCCATCTGCTGAACAGAATCTTCATCAAAACCAGCGTGGACTAACAGAGAAGCTTGCAACATAGTTAATAGGAGTGCAGATGTTTCTTTGACCTACAGCTATCCTCATCCACATTGTCCATGTTGATCAAATCTGCTAACTGCATGGTGGCAATTGGAGGCACATCGAGCAAAACAGCTGTGGATGCATTTTTAATGATGCAGGATGAACATTACACATACCTTTCAAAACATCAGACTCATGAAAGTCATGAGACTTGTCTGTGGCGAGCATTAATATTAGTAATAATATTCATACGGTTATGTCCCCCACCTGGCTCTGTTGAAGGATCTTCTGACCTTTGAGCAACAAACAATACAGGAATGTTCTAACATACCTACGTCCATGAGATCGCCAGCATTGGCAGTAGCATCTGGTAGAAAAGCATAAGTTCAGCAAAATGTCAAGATTCACTACATGCCCATGGGCTTATCCTCTGCCTTTTCAGCCTCAACATCTTCAACAGTTCCTTCAGGCTCTGCGACATCCACCTCATCGAAAGCAGCATCTTCAGCAGAAGTAAAACAAAAATCACTTTTTACTCACCAAATTCTCTTTCCAAAGCCTCACGAGTAGACACCTGGTCTAGAGCCCCAGCTACACCAAATATCAGACAGTTAAGATGCAGCCTAACACAACACTTACAGTCTGCATTACCATCAAACAAACTACGAGCTGCTGATGTTGAGTGTGGTGAGGTGACTATGAGACTTGTTGCAATTATCAGTATCCATAGGATTGGCACTTACTGTCTGGGGCAGAATCAGCATTGCCACCATCTAAGCCTTGAGCTGCAGAGGCTGAGCATGGCAAGTTTAATGTTATTAATTCTAAATTTACCTTCTTGATGATCTGAATTACAGGTGAGTATGGGTAGTAATATTAATAATATTAATAATAACCTTCTTGGGTGGAATCAGCAATCCCACCATTCGAACTTTTAGAAGCTGAGGCCAAGTGAGACTGATGATATTATTGGATGGAATTTTTACCGGTTGGGGAGTCTCCATCTACATTGCCCACACCAGTAGAGCCTGATTGAACTGCAAATGGTAAAGCGATGATAAGACCGCTAGGCGGCTAGGGCTGAAAGTCTTTCAAAATACAGCTTAAGGCAAATTCCAGGCATCCCCTGAACAAGAGAAAGACTCTCTAAGGGATAAGCCTGTAGGTTAGAAGGTACCCCATGTCATAAGAGGCATGTGGTGTCGAATAACGAGCACACTACTCGAACGGATGGTCAAACTAGAGTTAAGACGATCTGGCTTGGGCTTAAAGCTCGGTCAGCTGTATCTAACTCGCGCGCCGTTACCTTGATCACAATCTATACTATAACGAAAGTCTTAAAGCCATAGTCAGCCAGTAGAGGTTAGGATATCTCTCTCTGAGATAGATCGGGGAAGTCTTAAAACGGCAGGTATGACTTAGGAACGAGTCCGGGTAGCGATGATGCTGGCGGTATAATGTTATCGTTATGCAGAGGACTAGACAAAGATAAATCCTCGAGAGAGTCAGTCAAAGCGCTTCTCAGCAAAACTAAAGAAGCGTTGGAGACAGTGCAGAGCACACACAACAAGACTGCCTACTAACTCTATTGAATTAGGGACCCGAGTACGACACCGGCAACCTTCCTCCATCGCTTAAGGAGGATCGACGTGTCATGCCGAGATGACAACACCGGATTGACACATATCTACGGCACGGCACGCCTACGGCAGTAAAAGGATGAGGAATCAGACAGGCACATACGCGTACAGGTCAGGTGTTTAGAAGGTTCTGGAAGGATTCAGACAGTATAAAGCTGGGAGGAAATAGGAAGTAAAAGGCAGAATACAGACGAAGACAGAACAGCGTGTATTTCGCGGGTATATACTACCTTGCATTTTGAACCACAGATTACATAGCATCTAATCGCACGAGAAACTACTGCATTTAAGACTGACTAGTACCGCTTTAGGGAACGTTTGCATCGTAGAGCGTCCGGGCACTCCTGTCCAGACCTCGTCAACTTGAAGTTAAGTGAACTCAGTACCACCTGTGGGCCAGAACAGTTCCTGTAGTCACTGAAGTAAACTTGCGTGCGAGTCACCAACTTAGTACCTCATCCTCTCCTGTATCCTCAAGGCCGCACTCATTGCCGACAGACTTAGTACCACTTAACAGCCAGAACAGTTCCTCTGCACTTGCCGCCGCCTGCCTTAAGGAGTCATTCCCTAAGCACATCCAAGACCTGTGTTCCTCACATTGGCAAACTAAGTCCACGGTCTCGAACTCTGGCACCTTGAGCACTTCTAGAGAAGTCTCCATTCGTTCTAAAGAACACCCTCCTTCATTGTTTCGCACAGTGACCCTTGAGATCTCTTAATCAGAGTCTCACCCGCAACACTTAGGTCTTACCTAACGATTTTAATCGGAACATCACAGTTCGCTGAAAAGGAACCTCACAGTGTGAGGCA
>QLOY01000055.1:0-44890 GCA_003313965.1 Megacollybia marginata | reverse complement strand
ATGGGTTATTGAAGCAGTACATGTTCCACCTAATAAGGTGTTTCTAAGGGGGTGCCTGACATGTGACTTCCCATGCAATGGTGCATTACCCAGGATTGCCTCCCTCACTTCTTGCTGCTTTAGCTGTTTCTTGACCTCAGCCTCTGTCAGACCCTCTTATGACCGATCAGTTCAAACAATTTTGCTCCAAAACACCACCCACCATCAAGTTCTGACTGAAACAGACAGGGCTGACTGTGATCTGATGCCCAGTTTGTCACCAACTTGGTCCATTCGTCGATGAGTTCCTCTGATAACGTTGACGACAACATTGCGTGATATTCTCTGGTTTGTTCCTTCTGTTGTAGTGCTAGATGATAACACATCTGCAAAGTATTGACTGAAGAGGATAAGGTAAGAGCCAAGCCAAGTGATAGCTCTGATACTTACCAAGCCCCAAGTTCTTCTCAAAGTTCATGTGGTCCAATTTGTCCTCCAATGTGTCCTCCCTATTACCCTCCGTCATCTCCTTAGTGGCGTAAGAGATTGGATTGAGCACGGACCACACACGCTCCATGGTTTCACCATTGAGGGCCATACCACCTTCCTGGTATTAAATAGAGTTGGATGTTTTACAGCCAATCTCGTGGATGTCGCCATGCCAAATCGGCAAAGCAACCCTGATGTCCGTCCCCGAGCGCTGCAAATGTTCCGGCAGAGCGCTCTGATGCCTCCTCAGATTCAACATCCACTGGAACCCTATGTCGTAGCAAGCTAATATGGGAATGAATATTCCTATCATCAGCACGGTACACCAGAATATGTAGTTCACATTGGACCAGCTACAGCAACTTAGTGAGCTTGGATAGCCTCAAACACCCATGTGCTTACCATTCCCCCTTTTGCAGATTGCCAATTCCAAGTGGACACACTAGACCATGTCTAGCACATGCCACACCAGCCACACCTGACACCCGAAGTCCCATTGTAAGCTTGGTATTCTTTTCGGACATTGCCTGAAATGCAATGCAGGTGCTAATCTACATAATTGTCAAGGATAATGAGCAGCCAAAGCAGAAGGAGGGATCTTACATCCTCTTTCATGATTTGCATACTGATGTGCTTCGTGTATTTTGATGATTCCACCATATAGCCCCAACCATTTCCCAGCGGCGGGTCTGAATGGGCATTCTTGATAAGTCGATTCTTCAGCTGAAAGTTGGCATCGATTGTGAGAAACAAGGTGAATAAAAATCTAGACAGAAGTCAGCCAATTGTACTCTGCTCAGAGATGAAAAAATTCACTTGTATGATTTGTCAACATCTTGCCAGTTCTCTGGCATATTGACATCTTCGTGGGGGCATGCCCAACACATTACTGCAGTCTCCCCTTCTGACGTACCAAAAAGTCCTCTTTCATCGTGCCCATGGCCTGCCCGCTTCATTCAGAGCAGAAAAGAATACTGTCTTGCAACTCTATTGAAAGTCTCATACCGGTCCTGTAATTAGTTAGCTTTAAATCAAAATCATTGTTGGAAAACTTACCAGTACATTCTCTGGCTCCATAGCATTCATCATATCCTCCAATGCCGAGATATAGTCACGAACATTCACGTTGCACATCACCTTGAGCCTACAGTAAGTTTCCAAGCATTCAATGGTAACCACAGTCTGAGGGTTAATGGTGGTTGCAGGATACCATCTGACACATAGCAGCTGCTCGAGGTTGTTGCAGTATTGAGACCGGTAACAGCTGCAGGGGACAATCTCAATTCGGTGTATACCATTAACATGTATAACTGTCATCTTCTGGGCTCTGGCTGCATCAGGGCGGATGCAAGGCATACCACCATGACCAAGTTGGTACAATATTCAGAGAGTCGAGCGCTGCCAGAACCCTCCAGACCATACCTGTGAAATGAAAATGTGTTACAGCATTGAAAGAAAGACATACCTCGATAGTATATGTCGATGCCGTGCAGTGCAACATTCACTACATTCCAAGAATGTGTACACTGATACAACAGACAACCTGTACTCTGGTCGAATAATTTTGAGCATGACGAATATTTTGGTTCACACCCCATACTGTAGGATCTATGCATAGATGACTTATACCCCTTTTGCATGAAGTGCTGATAAATTTGGCAGGCGTTGTCCTAGCCCTTTTGCCACAGCTGCCTGACTCTGCCATTGCTCAAGGCAGCCCTGGCACATGTCTGGCATCATGGCATGCCATGGCAGGTTATTTTTGGAAAGTCCCTTGAATAAAATGATAAAAAATCAGATAAAATCAAAGAAAGTAAAATAAAATAATAATAAATCAGATAAAAATAAAAGATCAAATATAGACCATAGCCTTGACCGTGGGAACTTTTTGCTATCTTATATGAATAGATAGAGAATTTCAGTGTTGTTTCAATAATAGCACTCATTTCACATGATGTGTCACCTAATTAGATAATGCTTTGACTGTGGGAACTTTTGAGTGTCTTACCTTATATGGATAGGTACTGAATTTCAATTCTGATAGAATCAATCATTTTGCTATATGTGAGCATGATACATGACCTCATTAGGCAAGCCTTGACTGTGGGAACTTTTGACTTCCTTATATGGATAGGTAGACAATTTCAATACAATTCTGATAGAGTGGGATATGATAGATGACCTCATTAGGCAAACCTTGAGTGTGGGAACTTTTGACTTCCTTATATGGATAGGTGCAGAATTTCAATGTGGTTCTGATGGTACTATTCATTTTGCTGTATGTGGGACATGATACATGACCTTATTAGGCAAGCCTTGACTGTGGGAACTTTTGACTTCCTTATATGGATAGGTAGACAATTTCAATACGATTCTGATAGAGTGGGGTATGATAGATGACCTCATTAGGCAAACCTTGAGTGTGGGAACTTTTGACTTCCTTATATGGATAGGTACAGAATTTCAATGTGGTTCTGATGGTACTATTCATTTTGCTAGACATGCTCTTGTTATTGCACAATTTGCATTTTATTCACGAAAAGCCGGCAATGAAACTAAAAATAGACCCATACTTAGCATGTTTACATCCTTATGAGCATGCACTCACTTTCTATAGGCTTATACTCAATAGCTATAGGCCAGTATCCAGTATCCAGCCTATTATAGACTTCTATTCAATAGACCTATATACTTGAATTCCATTCAGTACCAGTCAATATATATTGAATGTTGGTCAATGCTGGTCAATATCTATTGAGTACGAATACAGGTCAATATAGTGCTAGTCTATAGACTGGTTCATAGCTGATTGAATATATGTGTACAAACTAGTTTTATTTCCAGGTTAACCCTTGGATGTTAGACCATCCAAGCCTTTGATCAATTCAATATTCCAGATTTGAGGTACACTATATGCTGGGAATATCTATCAGTAGATCTGAAAAAGTGTGAAACATGCCCAGGTCAACCACTTAGCTTCTGACTTTTTCAGATCTATCACTCAGGTTGATCATTGCCTGGGCATCTGGTTTCACACTTTTTCATTTCTTGATAGATCCATTAATAATAGATCTATGCATGTAGTGGATCTTGAAAGGAATGGAAAAGTGTGAAACCAGATGCTCAGGCCAAGTGGTAGATGGAATTAACTGAGTGATTGACCTGGGCATCTGGCTTCACACTTTTTCATTTCTTGATAGATCCATTGACAAATATTCTCAATAAATCTATGCATATAGTGGGTCTATAAAGGAGTGAAAAAGTGTGAAACCAGATGCCCAGGCAATGATCAACCTGAGTGGTAGATCTGAAAAAGTGGAATTAACTGAGTGGTTGACCTGGGCATCTGGTTTCACACTTTTTTATAAATATTCTCAATTAATCTATGCATATAGTGGACCCGAGATCTGGAATATTGAATCTATCAAAGGCTTGGATGGTTTGGCAAGTTGGAACACCATCCAAGTATATAATGTTAACCTGGATATAAAACTAGTTTGTACACATATATTCAATCAGCTATGAACCAGTACTATATTGACCTGTATTCATAGTATTGACCAGCATTGACCAACATTCAATATATAGGTCTATTGAATAGAAGTCTATAATAGGCTGGATACTGGATACTGGCCAATAGCTATTGAGTATAAGCCTATAGAAAGTGAATGCATGCTCATAAGGGTAACATGCTAAGTATGGGTCTATTTTTAGTTTCATTGCCGGCTTTTCGTGAATAAAATGCAAATTGTGCAATAACAAGAGCATGTCTAGCAAAATGAATAGTACCATCAGAACCACATTGAAATTCTGCACCTATCTATATAAAGAAGTCAAAAGTTCCCACACTCAAGATTTGCTTAATATGGTTATGTATCATGCCTCACATACAAAAAATGAGTGGTTCTATCAGAATTGTATTGAAATTCTGTATCTATCCATATAAGGAAGTCAAAAGTTCCCACAGTCAAGGCTTGCCTAATGAGGTCATGTATCATGTCCCACATACAGCAAAATGAATAGTACCATCAGAACCACATTGAAATTCTGCACCTATCCATATAAGGAAGTCAAAAGTTCCCACACTCAAGGTTTGCCTAATGAGGTCATCTATCATACCCCACTCTATCAGAATTGTATTGAAATTGTCTACCTATCCATATAAGGAAGTCAAAAGTTCCCACAGTCAAGGCTTGCCTAATGAGGTCATGTATCATGCCCATACAGCAAAATGAATGGTTCTATCAGAATCAGATTGATATTCTGTACCTATCCATATAAGGAAGTCAAAAGTTCCCACAGTCTGGCTTGCCTAATAAGGTCATGTGCCACGGTCTATCATCTCATACATTGATATTTTTTATTTTCCGCATTTTTCCGCATTTTTCCGATATTTTTTGATGATTTTTTATATTGTCTAGTTAAAAATAGGTCTGCCGTGCTCTGCCATGGTCTGCCATGCCTGCCAGAGCCCAATTGTGGCTGTGTGGACAACGCCTGCCAAATTTATTGGAACTCTATGCAAAAGGGTTATTATAACTCATTGCATATCTATGTATGAGGGTATGATAAATTATTGTATTCTATGCATAAATCCTATAGTATGGACCATGTAAACACAAAAGCTCTCGAAGGAACATGGAGCAGTTCTCGGGTTGCCTCCAAAGCAACATCAGATTATCCTGCACCCAGCTGTAAGCAGACAGAACAAAAACCCTGGACAACATACCGAGCTGATGTACCTCTTTCTTTTCCCTAGCTCCACCGATTCACTTTCTTCAAAGGGTCCCACATTGTCACCATAATACTCTTCTGTGTGGAAATCACTGCTGTTCAATTCATTGGCTTCCGGGGCGTCAAACGTGATTTTACTGGGGTGCCAGGTCTTCAGTGGGTCACGAAGGTCCTTTGGGTGCACAGTCTGCTTTTTCTTCGGTGGAGAGACAAGCCACTCCAATTGCAAAGCAATGGTTTGGTTGAAGAAGAAGGTTCCTCGGTCTACAAACTGGTCATCAGTGCTCTTGTCGACCAGCATTCCCATTTCAACATCATGCTTGGGTCTTCTGCGTCATTGTGTTCCCATCGTGACTGTCCACAGTTAAAATGGATTTTGCGTAATTTACAAGGGCCACATGCCAGTGTATCTGACATAAGCATACACGCTGACAGGCCGGTGCTCTCTAAGTGACTTGTACTGATGAACAGTCAAGGTTACGAGACTAAAGAGGGGTTAAAAATGAATGTCAGTAATGCAGAACTTACACTTAACTATTGTCAGGAAAATTGGCCTCCTTGATGATGGCATCCAGTACACGATGTAGGCTGCACCAGTGCCATTCACGTCCCAGGCATCAAATGCTAGAGGAACAAAGCGGGCCACCTTGGCATCAGCATCGAAATGGATCTCATTGAAGACAAAGCGGAGCAATAGGACCAAATTCAAAATTTCCTACCAAGGCTGAATCCGAGTATGCCCAAGCAAAATGACCGACATATCTCAATAATGTCTGGAATGTCTTTGTTGTCAGGAAAACAGACAATAACTTGGAGATTGTCATCAGTTGCAGTAGTACCTAGGCACTGAATGAGGGTAGCTTGAAATTTGCTGGCCATTTTGACGTCTTTTGGGGGCAGTAGCGTATATGGACCAGCTTTCCATGCTATAGTACTGTACAATGAGTGTGGTGCCATCATAGTAGGATCTTGAACGACTACCGACTGGCGGTAACAAACGATAGGTGAGGGCGACCAGTGCACAAACAGGAACAAATAATCCTCACGTGCATTGTAGATGCAGGCTATCAAGGCACTGGCATTATCTAACAGTGCATACACAAGTATTGGGACTAGTGCAGGACTAAATACTAAAATGAATGGAGCATTGAATACACACACATTTGCAACACCAGTCTATCTGCCACCCATCACGCTTCCACTTCAATCAAATTGCTGTCCAAATATGAAGAGGTCTGTGTATATTCGAAATCCATGGCATATATTAGCAAGCTGACAGTCTACTGATGAAAGATGGTGGCATAGAACATGATGTACAATGGTACATGCCTACACCTTGGTGTCAGGCATCCACTAGAACCACATCTTACATAATATAACCTGCTGCCTTTGGGGACTCCATCATGAACCTAGCACGCCTCCAGGACAATAACTGAAGAGATCTTGCACTTAGAGAACACTCTGAGTGGTAGAAGTGGGAGAAAAGACTAATATGAAGACTAAGGGAATACATCAATAGTACCCCTACTTATATACACAGCTATAGATAAGCATCCTGACTAATAGATATGAATGGAGCATAAGAGAAGACAATAGGAATGGCTGGAACATGAAAAGAAGCTGGAACTAGAAAGGTAAGCCTTAAAGATAAGAGAACCGAGACAATGGATAGGTACTACTAATGGAGATAGAGAGAGATATAGATATGAAATGATGAGAAAGACTGACTAAATGGAGACAATGTGGAAATAGAAGATAGGAGATAGGAATAAGCCAAGATATAGTGGAAATAAGATGGAAAATGAATACAAATGAAAAGGAAATGAAAAGGAAATGAAAAAGAAACTAAGGGATAAATTCTGTTCATAACATTACCCCCTCGTCAGGCTTCATCGTCCCGATAAAGCATAGGGAAAATGCAAGTAGATTTGTTCATCAACAATTTCTTCTGATGGTTGATATGTAGATAGTGAACCAGGCATATTGACTTGGAATGTGTATGGCTGGTGCGTTACTGTTGAAGAGGGCAGAGGGTTTGTTGATATGTATGGATGATATAGATCTACTTGTTCATGAACAACCCTTCCTTCCTTCCATGGTAATAGAGTTGACATGTCCATGGTTGGACCATTTTCTAGTAACCATGCCTTTGTCCAACAGAATTCTGACAGTGCAATTCGATGGTCAGAGTCATTTTGCTTGATGTGACTCTTGTAGTGTTTCAGTGCCTGACTGGTTAAGCCATTTATATCCTCTGTAGTGAACTGCCCTATGGGTTTACTGTAGAATTGCTGGTTATGGGTGTTGTATACAGTTCCATCATCAAGCAGGATGTCATAGAAACCTTGTCGACATCCCATTATGCTCCCTTGAAAGAGCAATGAGGGTTTGAGAGAAAGTGTTGGCGTAGTCACGTGTATTCATTTATAGGAGGTTGGAAATGGCCTGAGTGCTGACAACCAGACACGAGTGTAAAAAAATGACATTGATTGAGAATGAGAGCTTGGCTACTACACAAAGAAAAACTCTTTCCTGCTCCTTTGAACAGTACTAGAGTGGTAACTCATGCCCAGGTAAAATCATTTTCACTAGATCTCTGTCTGTGATGTGGGGGCTGGTAGACTGGTAGTGGATGAGAGGGTATTTGGTTGGTATGAAAGGTATCCAGCTCAATGGATTGCATGTTATGATCAAAATGAATAGAGGCACCCACATTGAAATTGGGTAATTGTGGGTAGGGCATTCTGCTCCATCATACAACTGCATGGACAAAACCAAAGATCAAAAGGCAGACACCAGCAGCAATGCCAAGTGTAAGACCCAACCCCGAGGTCTCTGGATTGCTCATATTTGATTGTGTTTTACTGAGAAGAGAGCTGGTGTAACAGTCATTGATATACCCTTAACTCTGAGCACAGGTCAAGGACAAGGAGGATAACCTCTATCTCTGTATCTCGAAGGGCTAAGCGATGTGTGTCAAGGAGTAGGAGAGTGTTGACAGCTGCCCAGCAAACAACAAGATTTACTCGTCTATTGCTATAGAGGTTAAGCTGGTGAAAAGTCTCTGGAGTGAGACAGTAAGCTGTATGTTTGAGGTGTTCATGTCGACGGGTTGCAATTTTGGATGAAGAATTGGGTTAACGTTATGTATGACAGCATCTGTCTTTTATAAATGACCAAATTTCCCATGTCTAGGTGCTTTTGGATTCGGAGGTAATTAATAGCGAAGTCGGTAGTTTTAGTGAAAGAGTTGAGCTTGGAACTATAGAGAGGAAAAAATTTGAAAGAATATAATAAGAGATATGATGCTACAATGACGAGGGGACTAGCATTTGAGGCATTACTTCAATCTTCAGTCTATGACTGCTTGATCTCAGTAGTTCATGGACTCATTCCTTTGCCTATTTCATTTGTCCATTCACATGCCTTACTACCCCTTCACCCCCTCGTCAAGATCATGATCCCCGGAAAAAAAAATTCCAGTTTTTTGAGATTTTTTGAGATAAAATAGCTAAAAGTACTGTAATTAATGACAATGTTTCCTGTTTTTCTTGAACGATAAAATCATTCAATACTCTTTACATCGGAAAACATTATGTGCAAGTCCATGTGACAAAGTTTTTCATGTGGTTCTCCCTGCTCCACAGAATGAAGATGAGTAGGATAGATGAAGTGACGATTGTGATTATGGAAGGTGGGTAAAGAGATTGTCTTGGAGCATGTCTCTCAATGGTCTGTCTGCGTCTGTGGTACTCCCCCATCTCTATATGTCGCAAGTGTCACAACCATAATTATATGTGTTTCCAGTGCTGTCAAAGCTGGTTGTAGAGAGATGACAAGATTTGGCTGATGATTGGCGAGGTTTAGGAGGATATGCTATAGTGGCTGCAGGGATTGACATTTGAAGTGACCTAGAGACACAACTGGAATGAGGGGACTGGACAGCCTGTTGGCTGTCTGGCTCTGGTATGGGAGGTTGATATGAATGAGAATAGTGATGGAGCTGCAGACTGTCTGCAGGAAGTGATGGCATATGACCTACAAGGTTTTTCAAATAATCCTTGCTTCTCAAAAGAACAACATTGAAAACCCATGCTGCAATGCACAAGAGTACTGTGAATATAATGCCAAAGACCACCAATGGGATAATGAGTGCAATATTAGCCATGATTGCAATTGTAAGCAAGGAAGACTCAGCAATCTGAGGTAGCATTTATAATCACTGTCTCGGCAATAGCTGACATGACAGTGATCTCAGGGCATGTATAGCAAGAACTCTGGTAACATCAGAAGGAGATTGTGGAATAAATGGTTGAGCCTAGATGTCGTTCCAAGAAAACATGAGTTGGTCTCAGCCTCTATTACTTCTTTAGCATCAGGATTCGAACTTGCAAGCAGAGTTCTACTGAGGCCCTTCTACGGTATCACCCACTAAGTTTTGTCTGCATCATTGACTGCTCTGCCATACTGGCTGTGAGAGATGGTCTCTGGAAATGCTTTGTATGATCTGATGATCTGCAACTCCCTATTGGGAAACCAGTTGCTGAATCGGTAAGTGGTCTGCTGCTACACCCTATTGGGAAAGTGGAAGCTGCAGTGTAGGCACTATTGAATGCTGCAGTAAGTGGTAAGGGGCTATAACCCCTCATCAGGATCGGGTTTCCATTGAATTGAATTTGCACTGTAGTAGGAGGTTGACCCCCTTGTCAGGATTGTGTTCCTGTCAAATCAAACTTGTGTGGTTAGAGGGCATGACTCCTCGTTAGGATTGTATTCCTATCCAAAATGCACTGCAGAAGACCACAACCCCCTCGTCAGGATTATGTCTCTTAAATTGAAATGTCTCTGTTATATCATGTTGTTGCTCTGACCATAAGCTCACACATGAAGTGAATCTTGCTCTGGGTACAGGCTCACATGTCCCATTATTGAAGCTGTCAGTTTATCCTTGTGCTGGAGTTTCCTATACCGACTGTCTACCCAATGCGTGGGCTCACGGAATAGTGCTGAATGTCATTGTCTTGCTCTGTATATCAACTTATGCTGTAGAGCTCATGTATGCTGGCTGTCTACCCATCAGGTGGGTTTCTCTGAATACTGTTGTCATGACATGGATGTCACATGAGTCAGTTTAAAGTCTTGCTGGACTCTTTAAAGTGTTGAACACCTTGGGAAACTCTCTGATTGTGAAATCATACAATCTTCAAAAGCAGGACCAACACAGAATAGTTGCAATGTGACTCCTTATTCAGGGTGAGAGGTTGCTGTTCCATTCTGCAAGGGTGCTCATTGAGTATGTAGATCGACATGGACCACCATAGTTACAGTCAGTGAAACTTCAACACTGTTGGTCAGACGATGGACCATAACTGCAACTATCTGCAAAAATAGGTTCCTAAATCCGAAGTCTCATTGTGTGAGTTACCACAGACAATGAGCAGCCACTCCTGAACAACCAGGAGTCTTCAGTCTGTCTTCTTGATCGAAGTTGTCAGTTCACTACTGGATTTGTCTTCGTGAATTCAACTTCTCAAGGCCTAGAGGTCTCTTGTTGTCCAGAAGAGCTCCAAGTCCTTGATTTGTGGAGTTACCCACAGACAGATAAATGTGCGAGGAAGGATAATGAGGTGCTTTCTAATTGAAAGACACTACTTGTTCCAAATAGAAAGCAAGCTTGGTTGAGATGAATGTAAATTGAAGTTGTACTCAGTTTAATCTCATGAGCTGGAGGTTAGAGTCGATGTGGACAAGGATAATAACAGTTGACTGAGTCAAGCTGTCAAAAGTCCAGGTGAGTAGAGGTGATGTCAGCTCTTGTTGGAAACATAGAGCCAAAGAGAGAAGTGTTGCCATAGTGAAGACCTTGATTGACATCAACGGTCAAGGCTAGTGAAGATGAAGATCCAGGCTTGGGTATTGGTATTTCATCCAGGCTGAAATTTGAGGTGACTGGGGTTGTACAAGTGAATCCCAATTAAGTGATCCACAGGGAGTCAAGATATCATCTTGGGAGGGCGTGGGAAAGTGCGGAAAGGCATGAGAAAGCGCCCATCTGGTAGGCGAAGCATGGGAAAGGCTAGAAGTCGAAAAAGCAAACATTATTGGAGTCAGCAAAGTGGTGTAGTCTTGATATTTTGTCAGGCATCCACTAGAACCACATCTTACATAATATAACCTGCTGCCTTTGGAGACTCCATCATGAACCTAGCATGCCTCCAGGACAATAACTGAAGAGATCTTGCACTTAGAGGACACTCTGAGTGGTAGAAGTGGGAGAAAAGACTAATATGAAGACTAAGGGAATACATCAATAGTACCCCTACTTATATACACAGCTATAGATAAGCATCCTGACTAATAGATATGAACGGAGCATAAGAGAAGACAATAGGAATGGCTGGAACATGAATGATATATGAAAAGAAGCTGGAACTAGAAAGGTAAGCCTCAAAGATAAGAGAACCGAGACAATGGATAGGTACTACTAATGGAGATAGAGAGAGATATAGATATGAAATGATGAGAAAGACTGACTAAATGGAGACAATGTGGAAATAGAAGATAGGAGATAGGAATAAGCCGAGATATAGTGGAAATAAGATGGAAAATGAATACAAATGAAAAGGAAATGAAAAGGAAATGAAAAAGAAACTAAGGGATAAATTCTGTTCATAACACTTGGGGTGTATCCATTCCAGCTGATGCCTGCTCTCACTTCTGTTATTGCCCCAGATCCAGAGTCCCTTTACCATTACAAGTAAGTTCGCTGGATCTACATTTGACACATCCACCCAGATTACAATCATCGATATGCCTGATCGGGCTATTAAACCGTCAATATCTCGTTGAATATCATACCTAAGTCAGTGTCACCTGGGCCATTTTATTTACTCAATGTAACACTATCAATCCCTGCCTTGATCAAAAAAGGTCCATTTTGACCCTACAGCACTCTCTTCTTACCGCGATGGCAAGACGAGCATAGCACAATACTTCAAGAGCGTTCATGGCAGGTATACATTGACCTTGGCCTTGAGGGATCGAAATGTACTGACCTTGTCTCAGCCCATTTTGGTAGCCCAGGTGGATGTAGCCATCCATGCAGACTCAGATTTCAATCCATCCTTACCAATATCGAAAAAACTAGTACTACATGCTCCTGGCTTTTCCCAGTGCATTCTGCCATCAGGTGGTGCATTGATTGGGGCCTCATATTAGTTCACATTAGTTCACTGCTTCAATCATATACAAATCAATCATATACCAATCAACTTGGCAATCTGACCTCTATCAATGATTGTCTGAACTTGCATACAGCTGGCAAAACTACTGGCTCCTGGCAATTGCCAGTTTATTCTGCCATCAGGTGGTGCATCGAATGGGGCTTTGTATTAATGCAATACTACTTTAATCATATACAAATCAACTTGGCAATCTGTCCTCTATCCAATGCTTGTCTGAACTTGTGTAGGGCTGTTACTCGATTGTCAAATGATTCATGTGTGGCACCCTTGATACCTGTAACCTGAACACAGCATTCTAAACTGTGTAGACAAGGTCAGATTGTATGATTAGCAAATACTAGATAACTCACTAGCTTGCATATACCCCTGGCAAGAGTCCACGATACACAACATACCAGCAATGAGGTTCAGGGCTGACGAAAGGGGTTATGGCTGTAACTTCCGAGTCAGCCTCTGGGAGGTGTGGTTCAAAAGGTGTTTCATCAATGCGGACATTTAAATGCACCCTGTTTTGGCTGTGGAGTGCATGTACCCAGCCCTGAGCTAGAGCATGTTCCCAGGCTGCAGTTGCTTCTGCCTCCGTATGATAGCCTTGTCCTACAGAAAGCTGTCTGGCAACCTGTTCTCTGTAGTCAGACCTAGAATGAACAAGCTCAGATATTAGGTTCATAGGTATAGTGGTGGAATCACTGACACTGCCATATAGATGCCAGGCCTACCACTGATGAAGACTGTTGGCCCGACAAACCGCGAGATAAATATGGAGGAATCTAGAGAGATTACAAATATGAGATCAAGCGCTCCAGTGCAAGTGAAAGCAACTGTATTACCTAGAGAGATTACAAATATGAGATCGAGCTAGGTAATAAATAAGAAACAATGAAACGAGAAAAAATAAAGGGACGGACCGCTCCAGTGCAAGTGAAAGCAACTGGAGAAGCTCCGTGTGAAAGAATCGCCATATAACTAAATGGTCACATGAAATAAAGCATCTTGTTCTAAGTCCCTCCGACTAACACACCCCCTCAAGAGCGAATTGGAGCATGATCAAGAAGAAAGAGGAGATCAAAGATATAAGAGTGGAATGGCCTGGTGTATTTGATTTATAATTATTGGGTACCCGTCTCTGAGGTGAGTCCCAGCGAGGATGAATGACGCAGGTGAGCCGGGAGTGGAAGTGGCTTCGTGAAAATATCCGCTGTCATATCATTGGTAGAAATCCAGTTGATCCTGACGGTGCCCTCCGATACATGGTCCCGAATGAAATGGTACTGAAGGTCGATGTGTTTAGCACAGTTAGACACCACATTGGAACGAGTCATGTCGATCGCGCTGTTGTTGTCTGATAGAAGAGGGAACGGACGCGGAAACGGGAGTGAGAGCAGCCTGCAGAACATGCGAATCCACAAAGCTTCTTTCGACACGTGGGTGATGGCCATATATTCCGCTTCGGTGGATGAGAGTGCCGTGGACTTCTGCTTCAAACTAGACCATGAGATCAGACCACCATACATGAAGAACGCATAGCCTGAGATGCTGCGACGATCATCCTGGTGAGTGGCCCAGTCAGCATCTGAATACACCACAGAGTCAGTTTGAACTGCATCCCCATATACCAACCACCAATCAATAGTCCCCAGGAGATAGCGAAGTACCCCCTTTGCAGCCATCATTGTCGATCTCGTCGGAGCTTTGTTCCATTGAGCTAGGGCCACAACAGAATAAGCGATATCCGGCTGAGTCCATGCAGCCAAATAGAGAAGAGATCCAACTATGCTCTGGTACGCATGTTGTATATTGTCTGCATTAATGCCAGGGAGTGCATTGTTAGGTACTTGCAAGTCATCTGGTCGCTTGTCTCGCAACGGTACATCTTGGGACTTGGCATTGAGTAGGTTGTGGGACGTCAGCAGTTCCTCAGGAAAAGGTTGCTGAGACATGGCTAACGTCCCGTGCTGACGATCGTACTGAATGGTGATCCCCAGGAATAGTCGAACAGGACCTAGGTCATTGACTGTGAAGTGAGTGTTTAAGAACGTAATGAACCACCCATAGAGTTCAAGGGAATTCGTGGCCGAAAGACCATCGTCAACGTGAACCGGAAGAAGCATGAGAAGGGGAGACCCATCAGCTGGCATCTGGATGGATGGACGGAGATGACCAGGAGCTGAAGAACACCCCATGGTCGATTTCGCAATGTTGTAGGCCAAATTTCTCCAAGATAGGCTTCAATGTATGATACCAAGCATTACCTGCCTGACGAAGTCCATAGAGTGCTTTGCGGAGGCGAAGGACGGTTGCCTGATCTGGCTCTAGGAATTCAGGTATTTGAGTACAATATACCTCTTCCTTTAGTTCGGCATTCAAGAATGCTGTCTTCACATCGAACGTGTTGATGAACCAACGACGAGAAGCGGCATATGCCAGTACTAGACGGATACTTGTGGGTTTGGCTACAGCAGAGTACGTGTCTCCACAGTCGAGGGCACCCTGTCGATTTCCCAGTATTACCACCCGAGCCTTCTCCATAACGATTTCGCCTTGGGGTCCACACTTATGGTCATATACCCACATCAGTGGAATGGCCCATCGACCTTCAGGAAGTCGCGGCACTCGTTCAAAGACGCCTCTTTCCTCCAAGCTTGCAACCTCCCGGGTCATAGCTTGGAACCATCGGTCCCAATCGCTGCGCGCTTTGGCTAGACGAAGTGAGGATGGGGGTTTCGAAGTATTAGGGCAGTTCTCATCAAGAGCCAGGATGGACATCGTGACAGGTATCGGAACGGAAGAGAAGTCAGGTACGTCCGCTAATGTGGATGTCTGGTTTTCGTCCAAAAGGGTCTCTGCGAAAATCAAAGCCACGTAGTCAGCGAGGAAGTCAATAGAAGGAGACTTCTCTGGCGTAACAGGCTCAGTTTGCAACTGGATGAGCTTGTCCTGTTTCAACCGCAGCTGCTCCCTGATCAGAGAAGACTTCTGGTTCGCTATGTGGTTTGAGCGTCGCAGTATTGGAGTACTGTCAGGTTCAGCAAGTGGTGAAGATGGATCCCCTGCAGGTAAACAACACTTTTTCCCCAGTCGACCCATCGCCGATTCATTGAAAATGACATCGTTGCGGAACTGGTACTTCCCATTTAGGTCAATGCATCCCCAACCTATCCTGTTTTCCTCATACCCTACGAAAATGCCCTCATAGCGCATCGGTGAGCCTTTCCTTCGTGTCTCAGTAGGATCTAGGATGTACGCACAGCACCCCCAGACACGTAGGTGACTAACATTTGGTTTAGACTTGAAGAACATTTCAAATGGAGTACAGTTTCTTGGAAGGGTTGAGGTGGGCAGGCGACGGCGTAGATATGCTGCAGTGGAGACAGCATAAGGCCAATAGGAAGCAGGGAGTTCCGAACTCGCAACGAGGGCCCGAGCATGATCCTCGATAGTTCGAACAAAACGTTCAGCTTTCCCGTTTTGTTGATGAGCATATGCAGACGATTGCTGGACTGTGATACCCAACGACTCGAAGTGCTGGCCCAGGTCCCCTAGAATCAACTCCTTGGCCCCATCAAGACGTACCACACAGACTTTTTTGTCTGTCTGGCGTTCCCAGTTTGCTTGTAATGCTGTGAAGAACCTAAACACCTGATCACGCGAGTGAAGACATTCGACAGCTGCATAGCTCGAGTAGTCATCAAGGGCGATGATGAAATAGCGCTCTTTAGAAGGTCCTTGGATTGGGAACGGACCACAGATGTCAACATGAAGTAGAGCCAGGAGTTCTGCAGCTCGGTTGCCGTGATTCAGATACGGTTGACGAGGGATCTTGCCCAGAATGCAATGAATGCACTTCATGTGTTTCGTCTTCCCATTCCAATGCACCCCCTCGACATAGTTACCCTTCAAAAGTTCCGCAGTACTCTCCATCCCTGCATGCTCAAGATGCTCGTGCCATAGAGTGAAGTCTTGTTCTCTAGGCGTAAACGTTGCATAGGCAACTGACTGTGAGGGTAAAGCCGGGTCTTCTGGTGGAGGGGAGGGAGGGGAGAGGAATTCACAACGAAGGAGAAACAGCCGGCCATGCATCTCAGCACGAAAGTGTTCACCTGCCCAAGGTCAGATGGGACTTAGGCATATGTACAGCCATGTACCCCTCGTCTGGATCAACTGTCATCAGCATACGAGTCTCAACCAGTGCCCCTACGGAGATCAAGCTAATGGGAGCATCTGGAGCATAGAGAGAATCGTGCAAAGCAATGACAGCTGACTTATTCGATGAGGCACACGTTACACGCAACTTGATGAGACCCTTGGCGTGTGCTTTGAGCACACCACTGCACGCAGTACCCACTTCGACTGCTCCTTCCGGGTGAAACGTCCAGAAGAGAGCGCGCTGATTGATAATGTGATGGGTACAGGCTGAGTCCAAGAGAGCCTGAAAGTTCTTTGCCAGTACCGATAAGGCAATATGTTCAGTCGTGAGGCAAGCGACAGGATCCGGAGGCTCAAAGAGCGCAGGGTATGAATCCAGGTCGACATAGATTTCAGCATCGTTGTCATTGTTGGTTACAGGCATATCAGATGTACCGACTTCTATTTCGTCTTCGTCTGCCATGTCAGGATTCAAGACCACTGCTACATTGGCTCTCGGTCTAGCTGAAACTGCTGGGTTCGGTGGAGTGTCACTCTTCCCTTCTTCTGTTCCTTGTCGTTTCCCCGCGCCCCCTGAACGATGTAGGTGTATACAATGGTTGTATCCACATGTAGAGCAGGTAACGCGTGTGTAGGGGTTCGCATCGGCACACTGTTGACAGACTTTCTGAGGGTTGTGAATCTGTTTGGTACCCATACGCAAAGTGGAGCGGTTGAACGCGCTATCCATCTTCACGCTCAGCAGTGATTCATTGAGGAAGTCAAGGAACCATTCGTAGGTGATCTCATCACGTCGAGAAGCGTTGAGTATACGAAGTCGAAGGTCACTCCATGGAATAGTTTGCAGAATCACGGATGAGAAGACTAGTGCTGCATCAGCAGGAACCAGAGGGTAGTTACTCATGCGCAACTTCTCCAGGCCCAGCTTCCAGCTGGTGATGAAAGCCTCTGCAGTTTGCTCTTTGCCTCCAGTATATCAGGTGTTGTACAGTTCAGTACGCTGGATAAACCCGTCGGTGAAATCGTTGCCAGCATAGAGACGTTTCAAACGCCCGTAGAGTTTGCGTGCAGTGATTTTGTCCGTCGTTATCTTGTTTGCCGAAGGAATCGCAGCCGCTGGCATTGAACCCAGGCGAGCGGTGAGTACCTGAGTTACCTGAGCATCTCGCATCCAATATTCCATGTAGTTCTCCCTCTCCTCCCTAGTGTGAGGTTGGTAGAGTACAGGGGGATAGACCGGGGTGATCAGAGGGTCATCAGTTTCCTCTTCGAGGATGTGTCCCGAGGCCCCAATGGTTCGAATAGTGTTTAACACCCCATTCTCCCAGTTTCGCCAGTCCTTGGTACCATTGAGGGTCGGAATCAGTTGTAAACTAGACGAAGAAATGGTATTAGAGTTTCTACGTACAAAATTACCTTGATCCACACTGATGACAGGGACAGGGTTCTGTGGTAGCGGAACCTGGACATTTGGATATCCCAAAACAGGTGGATGGACAGATGCTGCCCGGGCGTACGGCCCACCCTGAATTTGGGAATGTGGTGCAGGATTATAAGCAATAGCTGCCCGGGGAAAAACCCCTCCCTGACCTTGAGGAAACACCGGAGGAGGAGGAGGTGGATTCACCGCCTGTGACGCTCCTCGGTGATGAGGTATGAACATGTGTTGTGTATTGTTCATTAGAGAATGCGGAGGAGGTAGTGGAAGCATGGGTTGTGGCGCGTGAATAGACGGGAGTGGCCATGGAACCATTATGCTTGGATCACCTTGCAAAATTGGTGGCATTGGTAGCAGATGTCGTGGAAGTCGTGAATTAGAGTGCAGCATCGAGTTCACAAGTAATGTTGTATGTGGTAATGTAAAATGTTGGTTCTCTGCAGGTAAGGGAACCATTGGTCGGATTATGTCCGAAGCTACGAGGTGATTCTCGTTGGACATGGTCGCAAAAAGGGGCCTAGCAGGCAGACATGAAGACGGTCGATGTTGTCGCACACTTGGCGGTAATGCTGTCGAGACGTCAGGACGAGACGGTAGACGTGAGGCCGGTCTTTCTGCATGCAAATGTGGAGGAACCTCTGGTCCAACAGAACGGTGTGTCATCGGCAGGAACCTAGGATTAGTATTTACATATTGTAGTTTCAAAGAAGGCAAAAAGGTGGAAGTATTCGAATCTGGCGCGTTTGTTAGACGGTATTCGCGCGAGTTAACAAAATTGGACGCGTTTTGGTGGCTTTGTTCGCATTGTGAAGCTAAGTATCTAGAGTTAAAAATTGAAAAATTATACGAGGGATCTTTTGGAGGAACAGGATAGAAAAAGATAAGCGAAAATATAATTGATGCGATACGATAAGGGGTATCTGCAGTCGTCGGATTCTAAAAAGAGCCCATAACCTGTTGGCCCGACAAACCGCGAGATAAATATGGAGGAATCTAGAGAGATTACAAATATGAGATCGAGCTAGGTAATAAATAAGAAACAATGAAACGAGAAAAAATAAAGGGACGGACCGCTCCAGTGCAAGTGAAAGCAACTGGAGAAGCTCCGTGTGAAAGAATCGCCATATAACTAAATGGTCACATGAAATAAAGCATCTTGTTCTAAGTCCCTCCAACTAACAAAGACAACGTAGGCTTTCCTTTTCAAATGAATTTTGTTATGTTTGATGGTAGCATGCACTTGAGATCCAGGTGTTTGCATTGATAGACGTGATGCTGTGGACCTGGCCTTGCATCTGGGTTTTACAGCTTATAGATAGACAGAATACCCACCATGACGCTGTACAAACATTTTGCTGAGGAGATTCTACAGTATAGACAGTGAGATTGTTAGGTAGTATATTCCTAGAAGCTGTAATCGGAGGCCAGACATCCAGATTGGTCTGAAACAGTTGGAAACAGCGGGGTCCACCGCTTGGGAGAGCTTACGGAGTCATCAGTGATCTGCCAAGCAGAAATTAATGAGGAGATGTTGCTGTCTCCAAGATCTATAGAGAAGTCGCTGCATGCTGAATGAAAAGAGTCATCAGAGGGAGGGGTGGAGGGAGGGGAGGGAGAGGAAGACATAACAAATACAGGATGATTAGTAATTACGGTATGGTCGGCTGGGTCCTGTCAATTCTGTCAGCTGCAAATCTGCCATCAGACCAACAATGTATCCAATCAATCAAGCTTCTTGATGTACTATGTAGACTTCTTTTCAAGTGTGGTCCATGTGTGAAGGAGTAAGTGTGTGAAGGAGTAAGGGTTTCAAGTTGTTACAATGAAACATATCTAAACTAGTAAACCATTAACTGGTACTTGGGGAGCACCTCTACTAATCCTTGGCTGGCAGCTCTTTCAAATGCAGCAATAGCATCATTTTGAAATGTATAGTGAATGTTACTAGCATGAGAGACCTGCATATATGCCAGATCAGCTATACCACTGGAGGTTAAGTGAGCAGCAAGCAGAAGCAGAAAGTGGGAACTAACACATCACGAAAAACACCAACATACCAGCCTCTAGTGACAACATACCATCTGGTTCTCATGGAGGGAGACATTGTCATCAGGCCAGTAGGAACAAAACCATATGCAGTGTCAACATGGTAGGGACCTCGACCCTCTGTTTCATCAGTAAGCACTACAAAGAGGGCAGTGGTACTGAATTAGTACAGTCAGACAACACAATACAGTGAACTAGATTGACTGACCACGTTCACGAGGGGCAGGGGGCAATGCTTTGATAACAAACTCCACGTTGTCCTCAGAGCTTTGATCGTCAATGTTGTCGAGCTCAACTCAACTCAGTACAGGTGCTGCAGATTCCTTTGCAACACCCAAACCGACGTCAGATTGCAACATTACAAAGTTAAAGTGCAATGATGGTGTAACAAACAATATGGTAAGTAGTGTTACAGGCTATTTGTATTAAGTCGCTTACCATCTGGAGCAAAGCAGCAGCACACAGGCGGCCATGATTCACCTGTACAGTACCCTAGGTAGGCCTTGTACCTGACAATGCCAAAACAAAACCACCGAAAACAAAAACAGGACCAGAAGAGTCTGAAGATGTGGGCTGAAGGAGCTTCTGTTGCCGTACGTCGAGGAATACACTGACGCTGTGGCCAGAGGCTATGTGGCTGAACAGGATTGTCTCTGCAAAGTTTGCAACCATTACCATGCACTCATAGACTGGCGCTTGGCAGATCACGAAGAGCCGATGTGACTGTTCCCGCTTTATGATCCCAATGCTAAGGATAGTGACGAGGGACTTATGGCTGAAGAAATCCAGATGAAGCACATGAAACGGGACGAGACCAACGAGGTGAGGGTAACAAGCCTGACAATGACAAAAAGGTTAATCTGCATTGAAAAGCGCATCCAAAGATGGCTCAAATATCGTATCAAAAAAATTGAAAAGGCTGGGCACATTGTTTGATGCTCTCAGCAACCTCAGCAAAAGTCCTTGGGGACTGTTTATTGCCAAAATCACAGGCGGTGTTGTCAAACCTCCCAAGGCTCGACAGGCCTATCAGCAATTTATGCACAAGAGCTATCAGACTGTAATCGGTCCCAAAGTGACCGAGTTGTGGCAAGAACACATTAAACAATATCAAGCAAAATGTAGAGCAGACAGAGTAGAGCCAGAGGAGATCAAACCTAAAGCAGACTTTCGTGCAAAGGTTGCGTGTGAGCTTTTCAGCAAGTTGGGTGATACGGAAAAGGAGGGACTAAAGTTGCGAGCTCAGTTAGACACTGAGGAAGCTCGACAGAAGTTTGAAGAAGACATGACGAAACCAGTGTCGAGGGATCCTGCGGCCCATCAGAGGTAAGATTGGTTATGCTTGTGGCTTACCATGTTTGACAATGATGCAGAGCAATCAACAATGCCCAGGATATTCTAGGGCCATTGATGGACATCATGTATTCAGTCACTGGCTTGCAGTGGGTGGCAATCGGTGGTGGGCCAATGCCAAAACACGAAGGGAAGCTGGCAACGGTGCAGTAAGTGAGATTCTTGACACATTTGATCAGTCTTATTGGAATACAGCTTCTGTGTTGGCAGAAATCGTGCTCACAGACCGGTCCACTTTGCAAATTGGAAGCCGGACAAATTCAAGGAAAAAGTATTGAAGTTTTACATGTCATACCTGCAGACAGCTTTTGGTATGTCGGATTTCAATGATATAATACAACACTAACTGATGTTAAGACGAAAATGACATTGCGGAAGCTAAAATGCCTTCAGTGGCTGATAGTCTCACAGCGGAGGAGCAGCTGGGAAAGAGCGCAGGCCTCACAGATGATTTGAGTGAAGACGGGTCTGACAATGACAAGGATGATGATGAGGAGGAGGGACATAATGCTAAAAGAAGACAGTGCAAGATCACCAAAAGGACTGAGGAGCTGGCAAGACAGCACCAGCAGTATTGTCAAGGCCTGGACCTTCAGGGGCGAAGAAGAATGCAAACAGAAAGAGGATACCGCCAGCAAGGATCAGGATGTTGAGATGCCAGACGTGCGTATTGGTAGGTGAAATACCTGAACAGAGGATGAAACCATTGATATGCTTTGTAGGTCCTCTGAAGAGGCTCCCCCCACGAAAAGTGGTCCCGACCGGTGCCACACAAGACTCTGCAGCAGTGGATGTGGGCAACAGTTCTGCTACCCATGAAATGGCTGCTGCCTTGTCTGTTAGTACTGAGAAAGACAAAGACAAACCTGATCAACCGCCCGCTCCAACTCCTCCCGACAATGACGGTTTACCAAACCATTCGATACATGAGCTAGCCACATCACCTGTAAATGATGATATTGAGCCAGCCACGTCAACGTCACCTATAAACAAACATACTGAGCCAGCAGTAGAAGCAGAGACACTCACCTGTCTGCTGAATGCAGCTGCGTGGTTCAAGAAGATATTCCCTGTGATCAATGACAAATCACTTGGGAAGGAGTACGAGAAGCTACTGCAGTCGTTTATGGCATTGGAAGAGGCTTACAGTTGGCAGACAGGATCAACGCATCTGTCGGCAAAGGGATGGCCGCAGAAAGTGACAGCATGGATTGCTAATGGACGAAAATTGTTTGTACTTGAACTGTCCGCTTGTGAGACCTTTGCCCAACAATGGTGGAGGTGGTGGCTGACTCTACAGCCAAAAACGCGTGGCGTTGATCCAACGAACCCGTTGTGTCCGCTACCAGCAAAAGAAACGACTTTTGGGAGCGAGTGGGGCCTACTGAAGGTTCCTGGAAAGAATGGTTTGCTCACTGTCATGGCTGGAATTTGGGCCTGGGGTAGAGCGTGTGCACAGAGAAATGATTGTAAAATGACAAGTGAGTGGATGGCTGCAGTGAACGATTGCATGTTTGTGATGAACAGCTTATGTAAATATGCTATCTGAAGAATAGTCAGTATTGAATGAAGCCTTACTGTGTGGGCAGAAATGAGAGCTCAAAGCGCTCGTGAGTAAAGTTTTGAAGAGAGGTAAAGACACATGTTTCCAAATATGGAACATATCAGTGATGCTTCTCAATGTGCAGTCGGTGTCAGTGTCAACTCGGACCAAGATACAGAGCATGTGACATTGACACTGGACCTAAATTTTGAGTGGACTATACAAGACTATACATCACCTTGGAACCATCCCCAAATGGTAATGAATGTATCAATGCCTCACTGACAGCTACCCCATTAAGATACTCAACTGATTAATAATAAGTTGGTTTTGCGAGTTTACTATACATACAGTAATGTTATAACCATCCCCAAATGGTAACAAGTTTATTGATGTATCTGACAGCTACCCCATTAAGACACCCCAACTGATTAATAATAGCCCATAACAAGGCATAGCTAGCTCCCTGAACTGATTTGTGCAATGCTGTGGCTGCAGCCATAAGTGCACAGTGGATGGCTGTGGCCAGCTAAATGAATTTGCATGATATGGCTGTAGCCAGGGGCATTTTGATAAATACTACCAGTATGGCTCAGACGAAGATACAAAAGGTTGTACCACTTATCAATGCCTTGGATATGAACTAATACGCCCCTTCAGTCCTTTCAACAAATGTGGTGTCTTCATCTTCAGATGCTTCTTCAGCACCTCCGAAGGATTCAGCAGATGTGGCACCTTCAGCAGCCAGCGGTATTCAAGAATCTAAAGTTCTTGGCAAACAAGACCTGAAATTGGTGAGTTAGCAAACAAAGAACTCGATTTAAATTGAATGTTTAACTGGTATAGAAAATTGGTGGCTGGATGTGTTATCACTTTGAACGCAAAACCATGAACAGTGACCAGAAGAACCTGAATGCTATGGTGAAGATCATTAAGAAGATGGCTGAACAAAAATGCACCTGATCGAGCCAAGACCTTCATCTCAATGACATGTTCGATTCCACGAATCCAAATGCCCCAGCCAATCAAAAGGCATTCAATAACAAATACCCTGACTGCCCCCACCACTTGCTAATGAAGAACCGAAGGGCTTTTTCCAAGAAGCACTACAACGCATTGAGCGAGCAGGACAAACAAAAATGGATAGATATGGCAATGGAGGAGGTGGAAAGGGCCAAGGGTCCTCTTTGAGAGGCAGGAAATGTCACACAAGACATTTTCAATCAGTAGCTCAGGTTGCTGGGATCCATAGTGTTCCCATTCACTGACACGCTCTCAAGCTATGTAGGTCTCTCAGTGCATGTGATTTGTCACGGATTGCAGCTGCACGGCGAAATTGGCGTCAAGATGTAAGTGGTATCAGTTCTGTGGGATTCGATTGATGTTACATTTTAGGTTCCAATCGAATCCTCAGGGGGCCAAGGTGAAGAGAAATTGGGCAAGTTGGGATGCTCAAATGCATACGGCACTGTGCAAGTCGATATTACAGTATTCATCAGAATTTTGGGGTACAAACACTGTTTTCAAAAGTGAATTTCCACTGAATATACTTAGATCCAAAGAAACTGGAAGTGTGGAAGGAGTGTCAGCAACAACATGGGAAGAAATTGGACACACTAGAGGGCATGATGTCCTTTGACAATACTGCGGTGATAGGAACGCTACGGGGCGGGGTCTGCACACGTGCGGGGCTGTCGACACCTGAGACAGGCACTAGAAGCGAGCAGAGGCGATGGCCAAGGGAAGTTGCATGGAAAACGATCTGCACCAACACAACCCACAAACAACACCAAAACACACACTAACTAATTCCTACTGAGATGCACTAGTCACTCTTTATATTCTGGGGGTGTGAGTTAATGCTCTTTTTGAAGTTTGTCACAAGAGGGGACCTCTGTGGACGACGACTTTTTAGAGTCTTGTTGCTTAGTGTATAGATATGGAGTCTATCTTTAGAATAGAAGCTCCTCGGGTCTCTAAACATGCAAAGTTCAATCGAGAAATCAAACTTCTTTCAAAGTAGTTTTGCTTGAGTTGCAAGACTTATTGCAAAGTTCAGTTCTTTAGACCTTAAGACAATGTTCAATTGATGGGTTCCAATCCCAACCAATCTAGGTTCAATTCCAGACAAGTTCCGTATTCCTGAGTACACAAGACCAAAACTCTCAAGACCGAGTCTCAAGATCCAAACTTAGCAACTAATCTCGCACTTGAGATCAATCAAACAAATGATATTACACTGAGCCAAATACCCGAGGGTAGGCAAGGGGCGTTAATTCTCTACCGATTACTAGGTCCTCAGGTCCTTATATACTTGTACAAAACAATAAATATAGACAAAACAAAACAAAACTACAATGGCCATGCGTGTATTCGGTCCGATGAGTCAAAACTGATGAGAAATGACATAGAAAGGCAATGCCACGAGTGGGTATCCATATGCTGTGCCACCGATCGTGTATATTTGAATTTTCAACCTCCTCAGAATTGCTATTTCTGATGAGGCGGCCGATACTGTCCATATGCTACGCGTGTGTTGAAACACGTTTCACTGGTTTTGGGCAAGCCTAGAAAGGCCTATCGATCATCCTTGTGCTGTGACAGATGGTCGGAAGTCTTCCGAGGCCCCTATGTCTGATGCATTCCGTTCTGAAAGTCATGTATTATCAAGACCACCATGCGGTAGGGTCTGATGACGGATGCGATGCAGAGTCAGGTGCTTTTCTGGGTCTCTAGCTCTCTCTCTGCGATCTCATTCTTCCTTTCCTCTCCGAGGAGCCATCATGTGACTTCGTCGTTAGACTCCGTAGCTAACACTCGATACTTCTTGTACCAGTAGACATTAACCGATCGAGTAAATCAGCTAGTCAGGTTCCTTGACAACACTTGTCACCTAATAGTACTCCTTACTAAGTAATCCAACCTCAGTAGCCAGCTAAGTCACAGATCGACAGCTAGTAACGAGCTTCGAAGCTCTGAGGGCGTTCAACCTTCGAGTATCAATACCATAGACACTCTAAGCAAACCTATACTCATCTTTGGACTTCTAGGATAGCCTAGGAGGTAGTTCTTGTCGGTTTGTAGGTCTAGCCACATAACCGGCGTATCAGCAGCTGAGATATCAAAGCCGATGTCTCCTTCTGCCTCTGTTCCTGCACCCCAGCCTGACAAGACCACTGCAGTCAATGAAAATGAGGGTCCTCCTGCTGCTTCTTCTGCGACTGTTGGTTCAGCTATGGTGGCAGGAAATGATGATGAACCGAGTGCATTAATGGCTTCTTCCTGGCCAACTCAGATAGTGGCTTCGATGTTCTCTTCAATGTTCTCAGCCCAGACGGGTGTTTGTTCAGTGGATATAGCAAATCCGACATTGTCAGCCCCAGAGAATGTTCCTTCAGCAGGACCTCCTCTGACATCAACTTTCTTACCTGGACCTCCTTCCGTACCCGTACAAGCACACCCAACTGCAATGAGTACTGGATTTGACATCTCATCCAACTTGCTTGGTGTGGTCCCTAATAACATTGGATGGATGATGGGAGGTCAATTCAGAGGTAAATTCGGAGATCAATTCAGAGGTCAGTTTGGAGGTCAGTTTGGAGAGTATGATGAGTTTGTGGCAGTTTTGGGTTATAGCTGCATTCCTCCTGGGTTGCTGAACGAGTTGGCAATTGAGAGCGAGATTTCAATGGGTGCAAGGAGCAATGGTGACAGATCCATCCTGGAGATGTTCCAGGTGTCTGATGGAATGTTTGCTGGTGGGGTGCCAGTGACCAATAATGGCATGGAAACGGATAACCAGCTTCAGGGGATGCTGGAAGTCACTGAAGAGGGTGTCATCCTTCCACCGGCTGCTCCTGAATCGCCAGCGAGACTTCAGTTGCCACTGCACAAATCGCCTCCACCAGATGAGGTAGTTGATGATAATCAAGAGGGAATACAAGATGAACATGGGTTCAGATGGTGGTAAACGGAAGAAGGATGAAGATGCAAGGGACAAGAATGCTAGTAAACATCAGAGAAAAAGTCATGTGGTTGAGCTGACACTTGCTGGTAATTGTGAAGCTAGAACACAAACGACGAAACCTGGGTTTTCGCCACCAAAGAAGCTGACCAGGGAGGAGAGGAAAGCGAAGTCAAAAAAGAAAAAGTAAATCGTTCTGTTCAAAGGTTTTGCAGGTATTTTAGCATAGTGTGTAACTTACCTTTCTTGCTAACTTGCAATAAAAGACAGCATTGAGATGTCACTGTTGGTCGACACGTTAGTGCAGCGTGACACCATGCCACTGACATGTGATATCGGTCGTGGGGTTCAGTACAATTGTCTTGAGGGAGGACTTTCGTCTTCCTTGTTTAAGTGTCACATTTTTCATTAAAGACAGTACTACATTGTAGGTCAGTACCTGGTGTATGCTATGAACATTCCTTATTTGTGAATCTATCTGAAGAAAACACTAGAGTGTTGAGTAAATTTGTTGCAAGAAAAAGAACAGACCTATTATTTTGGTAGGAGAATAAAGCTGAGGCTCCTCGAATGTTTTTTTATGTGAGAGTCTGTCCCAAGACTGTCGAGTATTGACAGACCTATTATTTCGACAAGAGAATCAGGCTGAGGGACCGTCACTCTTGAATATTTCTTCTGTGAGAATTTGTCTGAAGAATGTTGTATTGTTGCAAGAAAAAGAACAGACCTATTATTCTGACAAGAGAATCAAGCTGAGGGACTCTCGAGTTTTCTTGGGAGAAAATCAGGAGGGATCATGGGATATATGAGGCCGATGATTTGCCAGGGGGTTATTTCTATAAGACAAGAAGCATCATGGATGGTGGCTATTGTTGTAAGAGAAACTAGAGTGATTATTCTGACAAGAAAATCAATTGATTATTCTTGCAAGAATCTACTACACACCAGGGTTGGGGAAATATAATGCAATATTCTGACAAGAAAAGCAGTAATATTCTTAGGAGAAAATCAATTGATTATTCTTGCAAGAATCTAACACACCAGGGTCAGGGAAATTTAACGCAAGAAAAAGACTAATTATTCTTGTAAGAAAAGACTAATGCGGGTCATTATTCCTGTAGAAATGGTACATGTACCTACCTGCTATGGATTATTCTTGCAAGAATGGACAAGGTACAACAATAAAAAGGCTGGCTATTGTTCACACAGATTTTGCAGGATAGCCGGGTTGTATTATTATTCAGTGACTGGGACTCCTCGCTCCTTGACCTCAAAACTACCACTGCTACCTCAGAACCACTGCCTATATTCATTGTCTCAAACTGTTGGGAACGGGGTTCCAAGTCTTCTGATGCCATGTCACCAGCACTGAATGCTCCAAGCCAATGCTGCCACACTCCTCAATCCAACCGCCAGGCCCACAGCACTGAATTGTTGGTCTCTTTCATTGCAAGGTAGGCCCCTGCTCAGCCACTCTGTGCCCTTGCCCCATTGTCATTGTCATATTTGATGAGTTCCATCAACTCTGATGCCAGGTGAGTCAGTGTCCAGCATCTGAAAATGTTTCTGAAAAACCCTCCACTGTCGAATATTGTTGAGTATTTGAATCCCAATGAACATTTTCAAAACTGCTGCTGCTGCCTCAACAACTATCTTGCTGAATACTGTCGAATCCCCCAAACCACTGCTGCATCCCCCAAGCCAAATCCCAATCACACCCACATGCAACCGACAGCCCATCAGACCAACAACAAACAACAACTGGCCAATGACCCATGCCATAACTACCATTCTGTTGCCAGCCTGATACCCACCAGTGCTTGAATCCCTCACATGACAAACCCACCACCTCTTGTTGCTCCTCATCAGTCCTCCAATCTCCTGAACCCACCGCCACTCTTGGAACCACTCTGATGTGTCTCCAACAAGGGGCATCCGGACTGGAAGTCCTGAACCGGACATAGGTAGGTAGGTCTGTCAGGTGGGTCCCTAAAACTTTTGTCCACATACCTCAATCGTTGAGCCCTAGACTTCCAGTGCAACCCCAGTGAGCTCTGTTAGTAATATTCAGTAGTTAGAAAGTAATTTCACTGTTATATCTACTGTCTGAGACTTGTCCGAGACCATCCGAAACACATTAAGTAAGCATATACAGTCACCCTATTAGGGTGGCGTTGTGAGCCATGTCGGAAAAATAAGCACAAAAGGCAGTAGAGGTTCATGAGGAAGCCTCATATTAACATATTGCTATCTTATTGAGATCAACTTGAATAGAGCCAATCCTAGGCACACGAGCCACCACGAGCATTGATAGAGCCTATTTTGGGAGTGTCATGTGACCTTAAGGTAGGTAGGTCCCCCGACCAGGTCTTTAAAAAGTTAATCAACGTGAGGTCCTTAATTGCTTTTCTGGATGCCCCTTGGTCTCCAACAATCACTGCCATCCCTAAAACCATCTCACGCAATCCCACCACCACATCCCCATGAAAGCCTACACTATAATCTATTTTAGTTTTCAGTGTATTACCACCACTCTTGAAACCACCACTGCATCCCACGCCCACCACTGCATCCTCCAATACCACCTGCTATTTGCCACCCACTGCATCCTTGAATCTGCGACCTGTCCTTGAATCCCACTGCTGCCTCTAATTTTCACTGCCATTGAATCTGCAAATACGCTGCTGTTCCCCAAATACACTACCATTCACTACAGCTAGCCATGTATTAATCTGGGATGTGTGCCCTACCATTTTAATCGTATTTATCCATTTATTTATTTTTAATCCAGCTATTAATGAATTTTTTTCTGTTGGTAATCATTGTGAATGAAATTCAACAAATAAGGCCCTACATTACAGCCATTTAGTATGAGAATTTTTGGCATTGCAACAGTGCTGCAACAGCGGCTGCAACAGTGGCACAGCCATTCTGTTTGATACCAATAAATACTGGTAAACAATGTCGGGTGCCACCTGCTCTCCTACAGTGAATAGGGCATGGGATCCAATCTATGTATCAGTAGCAAAAAAGGCTTTTCTGTTGGTTATAACCAGTTAGAACCATATATAAGGCTTTTCTAAAATTCCTATGGCATAGGGTGAGTTGACACAGAGGTGGAGTGATCTGTTCTTCTTTTTGATGAAGAAAACTGGAGCTCCAGTGGGGGAGCAGGAAGGTCAGATAAAACCTGTCTTGAGATTTTCATTGATGAATTCTTGGAGTGCAAGCATATCGTCCAGAGATAGTTGATAAACTCTACCAAAGGGTGGAGTAGAGCCTTCTTCAATGTCGATCTTGAGATCGTATGGCCGATGCAGAGGGAGTTGATCAGCTAGACCTTCTGAAAATACATCAGCAAAGTTGTGATACTCTTCTGGAACTCCGGATTGTCAGAGATGATTGGAATTTGGTATGGTGACCTTGGCTGCGCAGCAGGTGATATTGCAGAGTTGAATAGAGAATCGAACAGCTCCTGGTTGAGCAATAGCTCTTCAGAAAGCTGCTCTGTTAATGAGAGAGATGTTGATTTTGGAGGTCAGAGGAACAGGGGTCAGAATTTGGGGAGTGTCTGTAAAAGGAAGTTCTACTCCGGAGTCAGCAACACTACTCAGAATAGGGATCTGCTCAACACTGGAAGAGTGGAGCAGGGTGTCTGGCAGAGATTTGGAGGAATTGGAGGCTACCCAGAGGATCACAGGGTCATTAGGACGGAATTGAAGTATTCCTTGTGGCCAGTCAATCAACAGATTGTGTTGGACAAGGAAATCATATCCCAGGACTATAACACACTTGGAATCCAAAAGCGTGACAAGAAATTCTCAGTCAACAACCTCTCCAGATGGAAAACAGACCAGAAGAGAGACAGAATGAGTTAAAATAGATGGAGTTGTTCTGTCAAGAAAACATAGTGTTACTGCAGGAATACTATGAGTCAGAATAGCATGTGTATCAACAAATATAGAATCTATGAAACCATGAGAAGAACCGGAGTCTACTAGTCCTTTAAAATCTACAGTTGAGGCAGAAATGAGATTGGAAGTACAAGCTGTTGGGTCTGGACAGAGTGGTGGCGTTGAGAGTTACCTCAAGAGTGGACTCGGGCTCAATGCAATCCCAGATGTCCACATTGTATCTGGGACTGCTCCACATGTCTGAGTATTCCCACACCCTAGAAATAGTAGATCATGCACCTTGCACTTCAGGTGGTATCTATTCTATCAGGTGTTCAGTAGTATAAACCATTTCAATCCTTGAGCTGCATTTTATTTTTATGGCTCCATCTTCTGGTGTGACTGAGCCAGAGTTAGATTAAGGGTTATAATTGTTGGCTTGATTCTAAAAGTTCAGTTTTTTTATTTCAACATCTACATGTGTGAAGTGAGATGAATCATGGCCCTACAAAAAACCTCAATCCCCCAGTTCTGATCATCCTCCAGCAAATCATATCCCTCCATCTTCTTCCATGCCTCCTCAATCTCCTCATCAGTGTTGACAAAAGTAGTAGCATCATCCTGCACTTCTACGGGTGGTATAGGTCCTTCGAATTCAACACCATACAAGTCATCAACATTGGCAACATCATCTCCAGGATCTCCAGTCCAGTATCCTCAATTCATTGCTTGCTCACAGCTGAGTTCATACAGTGCAATAGGTGTATGATGACCTGCAGTAGGATTTGGTGGTGGTTCCAGGCATCACAAGTACGATTAAGTGAGGCTTGAATACGTGGCTGGAAGACCATGTAGAGGCAAATGCAATGAATAGGATTTGACATATCAAGGAGACTGCTTTCCTCCAAATATGCAAATATTTGGCAAAAGATCTCAAGGCAATCTTTTTGCACATCAACCCAAAGATATGTTGTTTGTAGATCTGATTTTTAAGTTGAGTAATCGATTCAGCTGAGTACAAAAGTTTGATGCTGCAAGGCTCAGCACAAGAAGCAGATTCATTCAAAAGAAACATACCTTTATAGGCAGAGATGCCATATTTAGCTATAGTAATGATGTGCCTGAACGGTGCTGGTTCGGGTTCGAGGTGCGGGAATTTGGGGTGCAGGAATGAAGTGAGCAAAATTGGCTTTGCAAGGTGTGCATAACAACCTTCAGGTGCAGCATTTGTCTTCAGGTGTAGGTGCAAATTCTCTGTTCAGGTGCATAATTTCCATGTAGTCTTAAGTGCGAAAAAGCAGGCATGCAGAAAAGTAACAAAAGTGTGGAAAAAGATAATTATTGCACACTATATCCACCATAGAGGTGCGCTGGCTTGAATTTCTGCAAAACAAATGGAACCTAATAGCAGGTGGCCAAGTCAGTTAAATCAGGTCCCAATACTTGAGTATATATCACATACCTAGGCAGTAGAAATTAAAATTTGGCCACACCTGGTGTGGAGGAGAGTTGTTGTCTGTTGGTAGACAGGGTTCTGGGAGGTTGTGCTTGAGGAATCGAGGTTTAGGGGTCAGATGGTGTTAGGTAGGGGATAGTGTTTGATCCAGTATACCTGTGAACGATAAGTATAGATGAATAGAATACTCACTTATGTTTTTAAGTAGGCTCAATAGTCTCAAGATGAATGCTTGATGTAGTTTGAATCAGAAGAAAGATGATTTTGAATACGGACCACATGGTTTTTATACTAGTGATCTAAATATAACTAAACTGTCCATTGGGTTATTCCCAAGTCAGTGACCCTTGAATGTTTTCCACTCTTTGAACCGGCTAACCACCAGACTGTATACGACTGAGTACTGAGAGGTGGACCAAGCCTCTGCATGCTTGCTCAAGGCATGGAATTCCTCAGAAGGGTGGTGCGAGTTCATCGAGTATCCTTCATTCTTGAGTCGTAAGTATTGAAGTGTTGTACATAGGATAAGAATGAAATATAAAATCAATGGTGTGGACATGATAGGACAGCAATTGGTGGTAAGGTAGGCTCCATACAAATTCAACGAACGTCATGTGATCTGAGCGTGACGGACTATATATGGCAGTAAATACAATGAAAAATGTATAGAAATTTAACGAGAGAACGTATGCAAAATCCATCGCATCAAATTGTAGATACATCATGTCTGATGAATTGGATGTACTTGGATCAGAAATTGGATGCGAAATGTATGACTAGTTCTCAAATTAGTCCCAAATCTCACCATTTGTCGGTCATGCCACCACAAAAGAAGCACATACAAGTGAGAAAACAGAGTCTAGTTGGTTCTGGGCGATGGAACACAGTCACACAGGCCGTAAAACGTGTAGCTTCTCAGCTCTCACCTCAGAAGCTGCTTACTAAACTATCACCTCGCAAAAGACGGAAGAAAAGTGAAGATTCGGAGGATTCCGACTACTACAGGGACCAGGTGAGTCAGTATATGTGATTTACAATAAATATAAGTGATATTTGTAGAGTTCCGAACAGTCTGACGCGTCTGACGCGTTGTCTCGCATGTCATCAATTTCTGAGGATCCTGACCATGTGTCAAACACATGTCAGGATCCTTTCCAATCCCCGGTTCACGCTTCTTCGGCTCAGATGCATGTGTTCTTGCAGGAATCACGTCCGGAACCAGCCACATGTCCTCCGCCATTTAAACTATTCAAAGCAAAATTACCTCAGATTCAGACGCGACGTGTCACTGTAGAAGAAGTCAAAGACGACGATGCATGTTCTAGGCATACATTTCCTACCCATTTGAAACCCAAGATGCTCGTAGATGATGATGAGGATAGGCAGTCAAGTATTTTTAATGAAGATGAACCCGATCCATTGGATGATATACCTGTTCCACTGGAAGAAGACAAGTTCTATTGTCTCAAGCCAGAGTCATCGCGTGAAGATTCTCTCAAACAAAATACTCTGGAATCAATTGATGCTATCCCCCTGGAGACGATGAGATGGTATTTCTGTCTAGTGTCTGATGCTGTCTCACCTTGACATATTTAGATTTGTCAACCGATCCATACAATTCAGTGACACATACAAACATGGTTTGGATGGGCCACAGGCTGCATGGGCAGCCAGAAAGTACAGAGGACATCATACTATCCCTGATACAATACTGGAGGAGCTTGATAGAGCAAAAATTGGTCAGGGTGGTCACATTTACCAGTAAAATGAGAACTAGTCTCTCAGTTCTTGTCCGATTTTTCTAGATTTTGGTTGAGTCATTGATCAGTATATTTACAACAACTTGATGCGATGAATTGTGTATATGTAGCTGACAACAGATTCTATTGCCTCACCAAATCATCTCCGAGGGTCATTGACTATATTTGGTGATGTGACAGTCACTGCACATGACATTCGTTGAATTTGTACTTAATTAATGGTGAGAGTTGAATAGTTGATATTGTGCAATTGTGTACTTGTGCCAGTGTCAATGTACAATGTGGAGAGTGTTGAAAGAATGGTTGATAGGAAGGGAATCAATGTATAGAGTCGATGACTCTTCCATAGAGGGGGATACTTGAATGATTTTGTCCTGGAATCATCAGCCTAAAGGAAAGAAGGAAGAAAGAAGAAAAAAAAAATTAGTGAGAAGACAGATGAAGAGTCACATAAATCATTAGATAGTCTAGAAACCATGTCACTCTAGCCAGACCATCAACATACCATCCTTTTGCCAGATCTTGAATGCTGAGTAACAACTCTTGAGGCATAATGCTATGAATATCCCAAGGAAGTAGGATGCAAGCGGTCTCAAAGTCATGCAAAGCCTGAACGACTTCAAGTCGAGTGGAACGTTCATAGAGGGTGTTGTTGTGAAGGTAGAAGCGGCAACACATGGATTGGAACCAAGACACTGTCATTGGACTGGTGCTGATAGTGTCAAATCGAGTCAGAGGTATACCATCATGTAAATATTCAGTAATCTCGTCCCAAAGAAGAAAAGGATCCCATCAAAACACAGTTTCAACAACAGGAAGTATCACCTCTTCATCCATATCAGGGCAATAGAAAACAGTCAGGACTTCATATACATACTGCATGCATAAGTCGAACTTGATGCAACCTGAGTAAGGAACCCAGTCCACGTGAGAATCAGTGGGTGGACCCAAAAGAAATTGTTCCCAATGGTAACGTGCATCGGAGTCGAAAGGCATGGGGAAATGTTTCATGTAACACTACAAAACAGGTTAATGAGTACAGAAGAAAGGGGACTCAATAATTGATTGAAATGAAGTCAATGTTTCATGGGTGCCAAGGGCAACTCCCATCAAAGGTTTTAATTCATGAATGGTCTAGAACCAAGAGATCCGCTTTCTGCAGAAACTTGTATCAAAGTGGGAGTGAGTCCACCATTGAAACATTGAATGTCTGCAAAGAAGTTAGTGCAATATCAAGTCGATTATCCGGATTCTCTGGTGGCTGTGTCTGGCAGTACCTGGGAGTCAATGACATCTTCAAAGTTTGATGATCGGGTCTGTAAAAGAAAAGGCATAAGTGGTGAATATTAACATGACCTTTTATAATTGCTCCACTGAGTTCCTGGAGAACAAAGGCATGGTGAGGCAGTTTCTTGTGGATGACGTAGGGTCCTGAGTAAGTCCAATCCCCTTTGTTACCTTTTGTTTCATCAATCTGACTTTCTCTCAGCCAAACCCACATGCCTTCTTCATATGCTGAAAAATTGAACTTGTAATTGACTCAATGCTCCCAATCCTTGATAGCTCGAAGTTGAGACTGACACAGTTTCTTGTTTGCTTCTTTTAGCTTGGGATCTCGTTGTTGCAAGTGTAGAATTCGTATTGACAGTAGATCCTCATGAGTACAAACTGTATGCCAGTCAAGAGATTGCCACGTGGTCTCTGTTAAGTCAAACAAAAAAACCAGATGTGTATCATAGAGCAGAAAATAAGGTGAGTATCCTGTTGAATGCGAAACCATTACATGAATTGCAAACAAAGCTGGTTCCAAATATTTCAGCCAATTTCCTTTTGTGTCACCTGTACACTTGAAGATTGCATCTACTAAAGGCTGATGAGCATGTTTGATAACACCATTACCTTCTGGATGATAAGCTGTTGACATGATCACCATGCAATTGTACTGTGTTTTTAGAAGGTGTCAAACTTCCTTCTTAGATTCTGGGCCTCCATCCATTGTGATCAGAGGAACACAAGCGAATCTGCAAATGATACTTTTGTAAATAAAAGACGCAACATTAGCTGCAGTAAGAGATTTTAAACACTTAGCCTCTGGCCACAAAATGGTTGGTTCAACTGCATGTACCAGATACTCAAACCCTCCTACTCCATGGGGCATATGAATACAATTGATCTTGAAATGATGTAGCAAAGGAGCTTGCCATGACACATTGTATGGGATCACTGGTTGAGTCTTGATCGATTTTTGGCACTCCAGACAGGATTGAATGAAATACTGGACTTCTACATACATATTTGGCCAGTAGAAGTGATCTGTGAGATGTAAGTGTGTCCCACTTCATTGTGAGCAATCACTATTACTTCACCTCATTTGGACTTGTCTACTATAACCAGATGAGGTAATGAACTTGACTTCCTTTTTGGAGCTAGCCATAATCTGCTGTGTTGAAGAAAGAACCGCTGAGTTTGATGTTGGAAGCAAAGCTTTTCTTTTTCTGTAACACAGTCAATCGGGTACTCACCTGACTCAAGATAACGATGGATGGAATTCCAAAACTCTTCCGTATCAATATCTGGGACTCTGAACTTGTGACGAGCAGATGAATAAACTAGGGGAATACTTTGAGTTTGAGCCTGGTAGGTGATGAATTCAAACTCAACAGTTTCATCTCCAAACTAAAACCAATCAGTATAGCTCACAGAAGACTTATGCTCTACAAAGTCTGGTAACTCGTGAACAAACTGAGAAGGTGAGTAACACATCATTGTGGTATAGAAAAGAGAATTCAGCCTATCAGGCTCGAACTCTGAAGGTGCCAGGGACAGAAATGAAACATCTTTCCACACAACTGATGTTTGAAGTTCTGGTACTTGCAACTCATAATCTGAGAAGGAAACACAGTCCCTCATTGGCATTCTAAATGAACGGGTCAACGAGGAAAAATACAAGAACTTGAAGAAGTGATGTTGAGGATGCACAGAAGGAAGTCTATCTGGATTAGAGAGGTACACCAATGCAATCTGGGATCCATAGCAGCGAGTGTGACATATCAGCTCAATGGCTGGCTTGCATCAAATACTGCATGAGGAGAGAATTCTCCAACAAAGGGCTACTCAACCACAATCCTTCAACCTAAGCTATTATCATTGTAGAAGGGGTGAGTGTTGACTGACATACAGTGACCATGGCAAGGCAATGATCAAAGTTAGAAATTGAATGCAGAATCACTTGCTCACCTCTATGCAGCCTCCTCCATTTGTCCTGCGAAAAAAAAATCAACAGAAGCACAACCATGAGAACAGAATGTACAACAGCAGGGAAAACGGAGTGTGACATATAGAAGAAAGGAAGCAGGCACAAGAAGCTTTCCTAATGGATCTATATAGGGTTGAGCTTAAATCGAGAGGGTGAAAGACCAAATCCCTATAAATAGGGACTTGGAATAGCTCAAGGCATACAGGAGAACAATGATGCCAACTCAGACTATGATGATTGTTATGTAGATGTTGAAGACTTGGATTGCGACTTGGATCATAGAGTCTGTTATGTTCCTTATGTATTGGATCCCCAAGTACATTGTTGACTTTAATGAAATTTTGAATGCGCACATGTGACAGACCATGTGCACCAGTGTGTGTGATGCCATCCGATATTTTTGCTGCTGATTTTGATCTTTGTTCTTCTACAATGCAAGGCCCACAAGACCACTAATCCTCTCACACAAAAACACCAACATGGTACGTGAAACAGCGGGGCTTCTGGTAGTCTTCCCAGCAAGGAGTTCATTGTGAGCAGTGATGAGGATGGCTCTGGTGATGAGTAGGGCCACCTGTGGTGTAGTATGTGTAGCTACTCCTATATACTCCTTATGCCATGCTCTTTATGCCATCAACAATGTCTGCACAGTTTATTAGACCTCGAGAATATGAGTATACATTGTAGACTACTAAGGAGCTACTGAAATTGCGCAAGTTCTAGGTGTCATTTATTCAGTAATTATACATTTGTGCCAGCTACATCCAGAAAGGCCATAAGCGACATGATGGTCACTTGTGCCATCACGTCTGATGGGACAGGCAAGGCAGGCTTATGAGGTGAAAGCTCTCTGTTTGGACCCAGAAAGAGTCTAGGAGTTGGTTTGGTCTAGAACCAGCACTCGGGATAATGTCAATCAGCTCAGCTCCACTGATCTAGAAATTCAGTGATTGTGGATCAAATATGTTGGAGTCATGATGACTCTAGGATCGGTCTCTTTGTCAGATGATTGAGGGCCTGGAAAGGTCTACCCAGTCATATCTAGGAGTATCAGAAAGATTCAGAAAGTCAGATAGGACCAAAAAGGGAAGATAGTAATTGGAAGGAGTCATCAATGGTCGAGAGCATTCAGATAAGCCTTCCATCCTCTCCTGTGAGTCAGAATCAGCTTAGGAAAAAAGCTTGGAAGTGTTTCATCTATTCTAATACCTGCTTGGCATTTGTATAAAAGGACTCAAAGTTCTAGTAGTTAGTTAAGTGATTTGCTACCTGTTGTACTTTGGGTTCCATGTTCAGAAATCTATTGTTATCACTGCTTGTGCTATCCTTCATGTGATTTGAGACTTGATTTAAGGAATCATCTTGGAGTTGCATACATCTTGACTTGGATTTGTCTTTTGTGTTCGACTTTGTGATTGTCCATTTGTGAATTTGTTTGATATACGTTCCTGGCCTCTATCATACACCCTTGATGTCTAAACCCACTTCTGGTCTATAGGAAATATGTTTGTTGAGGTGCTTTAGCACAATTACTAGTATTCTACCATGGGGTATAGGTACAACCCATTTATTAGTACCTACCACTGCAGTATTGACCAATAGTTGGCCAATGCCCCATCACTATAGAGGAGAGATAATATTAGTATTTTCTGCTCTGTCCTCTATTAATACAAATAGTATTACGGTGACTCAGATAGTGTTGGCAGTGACTATACCTAGGATAGGCACACTAATAATACTAATTATATTACTTCACTGCAGCAGCTACCACCCAGAGTTTTATTATTGTTATTATTATTATGACACTTGGGCAATATTATAATATTTTACATTGGGTGAGTCTATCCAGGCATGTACACTAGTAATATTTTTTCTCATGACACTTGACAGGACTCCCTCTAAGGCTGTCATGTTATTATTAGTATTTATAGAAAGACAGCACCCAGGGTGTTAATAATAGTATTCTGCTCTGACAGACTCCTTTGGAGGCATGTAAGTGTAGCCCAACATTAGGAGTGACTCTATCCAAGAAATTTACACAATAGTATTACTATCAAGGGAGACCACAACTAGTATTAATAATATTAGCTAGCTCTAACAGACTCCAGCCATAAGGTCTGCTAATATTATTCTTATGCTTCTGATGTTAGTAGTGACTCTAGCCAAGGGTATGTACATTACTAATATTTAAAGTGATACTACATTCGGACAGACTCTCCATGGTTAGAATACTAATAGTATTACTAATCTGGCAGAGCCTGTATCTGGGGCTTGTGTGCTTTTACTAGTAGTAATAGTATTGATATTAGGGCAGACACATCCCACTCCGATGGAATACTAGTAATATTAGTATAGCTGGTATTACTGCATTCCGACAGACTCTCCATGGCTAGAATACTAATAATATTACTAATCTGGCAGAGCCTGTATCTAGGGCATGCGTGCTATTACTATTATTAATAGTATTGATATTAGGGCAGACACATCCCACTCCAATGGAATTAGTATAGCTAGTATTCATAGTATTACTGCATTCCGACAGACTCTCCACAGGTCGAATACTAATAGTATTAATAATCTCACAGAGCCTATATCTGGGGCTTGTGCGCTACTACTAGTATTAATAATATTGATATTAGTGCAGACACATCCCACTCCGACGGAATACTAGTAATATTAGTATAGCTAGTATTTGTAGTATTACTACATTCCGACAGACTCTCCATGGCAAGAATACTAATAATATCACTAATCTGGCAGAGCCTGTATCTGGGGCATGTGTGCCATTACTAGTATTAATAATATTGATATTAGTGACATCCCACTCTAACGGAATACTAGTAATATTAGTATAACTAGTATTTTATAGTATTACTGCATTCCAACAGACTCTCCCCAGGTTGAGTACTAATAGTATTAATAATCTCACAGAGCCTGTATCTGGGGCATGTGTGCTATTACTATTATTAATAATATTCATAATATCAATATTAGGGCAGACACATCCCACTCTAATGAATTACTAGTAATATTAGTATAGCCCCTAGAATGGCATGCATGTATCACTAGTATTCATAGTATTACTGCATTCTGACAGACTCTCCACAGGTTGAATACTAATAGTATTAATAATCTCACAGAGCCTATATCTGGTACTATTAGTGCACCTACCAGACTAGAAGAAACACTGCCCAAAGCTGAATATTATTACTAATATTATTGATTTGCGGCAATAAAACATTGAAGGCCATACAAATATATTTGTTACAACAGTTGGAATACAACCAAGACGGAAAATGCCCAAGTCAAAAATGAGGCTCAGGCTACTGACACAAAAAAGGTGGGAGTGTGAAAAGGCGTGTTTGACTGAGGGAAAATGTGGAAAGCATGTGAACTAGAAAGGCTGGACCACATCAACTATAGTAACCCTGACTGACCAAAGGGTCATAATTCTCAACCGGTGGGCAATGTTCCCGGATTTCCCGCACAACCTGCTGCATGAGGCTAAACCCCTCTGCCAATGTTATGTTGACATTCCATTCCTTTTCCAAAAAATGGGCACTTGCGGTCTGTTCCTGAAACGGAGGATCCACCATTGATCTCTGTACCAGTGTACAAACAGATGTTGGGCCCGAAGGCACTGATGCCGTAGAGGCAGGGCAGGTGGGTAAATGGGCCCATTTGCCTATAGCGTTGACGCATCTGTTTATCGGCCGAAGCCCTGTTGTCTGGATGTGGACGAAGCTCGTCCTTGATCTCCACTATCAATACAGTTTGCAGGGTCAGACCCCTGTCGACTGTCATCACGACAAGATTGAACCTGGTAGCTGGGCCCCCGACGACTCGTTCCTGAGGTTCTGAGCTCTCCATGAAGGAATGTACCAGGAAGTCGACCAATTTGCAGTGGTGTTCTTCAGAAGGGGCAGCCTGAGGCGATACCATGAATTCTGTACCAAAACAGTAATTGAGTAGGGCGTCCCATGATCCATAAAACTGGGTTTTGCACCTGAGAGGAGACATCAAGCCGTAGACAAAGTTTTGGTGGGTCTGAGTGGGCCATGCTGTAGCATTAAGAAATGATTCAGACATTTTACCTACAATTGATCAGGTTAGGCATCCGACTAACAAGCGACCTACCAAAGTTACAACGTGTCACATCACAACCAATATTTAACAGGCACATCACGTGGCAGCAATAGTAATATTAATATTAATATTATACTATGCTGTAAACAACCAACAATTCACTCGACCTTTGTTCTCTTATTGGGCTCTCCAGGCTGGTCTGCATTCTTTCTCTTCTTTGATGGGGCTTCTGGGGCTTTTTACCATTAGGACTAGGGAGGCAATAAACTGGATGCAACAGTTGGTTGTCATTTCTTACCACTTTTTGTTGCCATCTAAGACTCTGTGGAACAACAATGTCAACTCTGTTACAAGCTTAACCCAGGCCTCAAGTGATCCAATATGAAGCGGATCCTGAAGTTTGAGCCATGCCCAGCAAAGACCCACCGCAATGATCAGCAGCCCTTCCGATCCAGAGCACCAGAATTTCTTCTTTTGAATTTCAGCCCAGGCATTGGCAGGTTGAATGTCCACATGAACAAGCTTGTATAGCATCTTGCTGTTCAGGTGGTTTGTCCACAGGCCTAGGAAGTCGTCTGGCAAATTTTTTGCTGTGTCCACGTCCATGCTGGTTTTCCCTGACAACCACGGCTCCATTGCCTCGACAAGCCTCTCATCCGCTCGACGGTCCTCCCAGCCAGATGGCTCCATCTCAATGTCTTCGACTAACTGTAGACACGATCAAAAAATGGGCACAAATTGTTCCCATTCTGTGCCCATCTGCTGAACAGAATCTTCATCAAAACCAGCGTGGACTAACAGAGAAGCTTGCAACATAGTTAATAGGAGTGCAGATGTTTCTTTGACCTACAGCTATCCTCATCCACGTTGTCCATGTTGATCAAATCTGCCAACTGCATAGTGGCAATTGGAGGCACATCGAGCAAAACAGCTGTGGATGCATTTTTAATGATGTAGGATGAACATTACTTACATACCTTTCAAAACGTCAGACTCATGAGAGTCATGAGACTTGTCTGTGGTGAGCATTAATATTAGTAATAATATTCGTACGGTTATGTCCCCCACCTGGCTCTGTTGAAGGATCTTCTGACCTTTGAGCAACAAACAATACAGGAATGTTCTAACATACCTACGTCCATGAGATTGCCAGCATTGGTGGTAGCATCTGGTTGTCAGGCATCCACTAGAACCACATCTTACATAATATAACCTGCTGCCTTTGGGGACTCCATCATGAACCTAGCATGCCTCCAGGACAATAACTGAAGAGATCTTGCACTTAGAGGACACTCTGAGTGGTAGAAGTGGGAGAAAAGACTAATATCAAGACTAAGGGAATACATCAATAGTACCCCTACTTATATACACAGCTATAGGTAAGCATCCTGACTAATAGATATGGACGGAGCATAAGAGAAGACAATAGGAATGAATGATATATGAAAAGATGCCAGGACTAGAAAGGTAAGCCTGAAAGATAAGAGAACCAAGACAATGGATAGGTACTACTAATGGAGATAGAGAGAGATATAGATATGAAATGATGAGAAAGACTGACTAAATGGAGACAATGTGGAAATAGAAGATAGGAGATAGGAATAAGCTGAGATATAGTGGAAATAAGATGGAAAATGAATACAAATGAAAAGGAAATGAAAATGAAATGAAAAAAAAACTAATGGATAAATTCTGTTCGTAACATTACCCCCTTGTCAGGCTTCATCATCCCAATGAAGTATAGGGAAAATGCAAGTAAACTTGTTCATCAACAATTTCTCCTGGTGGTTGGTATATAGATAGTGAACCAGGCATATTGACTTGGAATGTGTATGGCTGGTGTGTTACTGTTGAAGAGGGCAGAGGGTTTGTTGATATGTATGGATGATATAGATCCACTTGTTCATGAATAACCCTTCCTCCCTTCCATGGTAATAGAGTTGACATGTCCATGGTTGGACCATTTTCTAGTAACCATGCCTTTGTCCAACAGAATTCTGACAGTGCAATTCGATGGTCAGAGTCATTTTGCTTAATGTGACTCTTGTAGTGTTTCAGTGCCCGACTGGTTAAGCCATTTATATCCTCTGTAGTGAACTGCCCTATGGGTTTACTGTAGAATTGCTGGTTATGGGTGTTGTATACAGTTCCATCATCAAGCAGGATGTCATAGAAACCTTGTCGACGTCCCATTATGCTCCCTTGAAAGAGCGATGAGGGTTTGTTGGCGTGGTCACATGTATTCATTTATAGGAGGTTGGAAATGGCCTGAGTGAAGTTTTCTGCTAACAGCCAGACACAAGTGTAAAAAATGACATTGATTGAGAATGAGAGCTTGGCTATTTCACAAAGAGAAATCTTTCCTGCTCATTGAACGGTACTTGTAATTGGCTGAACTCATTCTTCAATCAATCTTTTCCTGTTCTTTAACTTTGGTACCAGTGTTGGGGGTGAGGGATTGTCGTTTGGTAAAGAGGAAGCATGGGAATGTGTAGAGGGGTCGGCATGCAGACCTGTTCATTCCCTACTAAAGATGGGTAACGTCTTTGTAACCATCTCATCGTCCAGTTTTCAGATGTGAGTAAGATTCAGTAACTATATTGGCAGTTCTGTTGAGCTGCATTATACTTTTCTCTTCCACAATCTGTGAGGCCCCTAATATCATCTGCATCAAGTAGGCCTACACATCTGCTATAGAAGTGGAATGTGGCCACATTGTAGACAGTACCATCACTGAGTAGAACATCGTATTCTGGGTGGCGGCAAGACACGGTAATGGTTGAAGTGGAACCAGTGTATTTAAGGCACATTCACATGAATCGAATATACATAAGAAAAACTCTTTCCCGCTCCTTCGGACGGTACTAGAGTGGAAATTCATGCCCAAGTAAAATCATTTTCACTAGATCTCCGTCTGTGATGTAGGGGCTGGTAGACTGGTAATGGGTGAGATGGAAGTTGGTCAGTATGGAGGGTGTCTAATTCGATGTTGTCAAAGCGGATGGAAGCGCCCATATTGAAATTGGATGATTGTGAGTAGGGCATTCTGCTCCATCGTACAACTGCATGGACAAAACCAAAGATCAAAAGGCAGACACCAGCAGCAATGCCAAGTGTAAGACCCAACCCCGAGGTCTCTGGATTGCTCATATTTGATTGTGTTTTACTGAGAAGAGAGCTGGCGTAACAGTCATTGATATGCCCTCAACTCTGAGCACAGGTTAAGGACAAGGAGGATAACCTCTATCTCTGTATCTCGAAGGGCTAAGAAATGTGTGTCAAGGAGTGGGAGAGTGTTGACAGCTGCCCAGCAAACAACAAGATTTACTCGTCTATTGCTAGAGGCTAAGCTGGTGAAAAGTCTCTGGAGGAGTGAGACGGTAAGCTGTATGTTCGAGGTGTTCACGTCGACGGGTTGCAATTTTGGATGAAGAATTGCATTGACGTTATGCATGACAGCATCTGTCTTTTATGAATGACCAAATTTCCCATGTCTAGGTGCT
>QLOY01000052.1:0-42117 GCA_003313965.1 Megacollybia marginata | reverse complement strand
GATCGTGTTGCGAAACAGGTGAAAGGGAACAAGGAGATGCTTGCAAATCCGTCCCATTCCTGTCGTTGGAGTCAAAGTCTTTGCGGTTCAGGAGAGACCACAGGAATACTCTTTCCTTTTGGTCAATCTCGTCCTGTCAACGATGTATATAAGGCAGATGAGGGAGCGCTGCGTTGTAAGGCTGTGGCCACACAAGATAGTTTTCCTCTGCAAAGTAGAATTCCCACTTGTATACTGCATGGTTGCCTCCCACATGCGGCGACGGAATGTATGTACTTGCAGAAGTTACGCAACTCAATCTGTCATTGACGACTGCAGCAAATGTCACTGTTTCTGTGTCTTGCATTGCAGTTAGTATGTATTATGATGTCGCATTTTCATACCTGTAGCGTTTGTGTGCCTTTCACTGTTTTCGAGGAAGCAACCGAGGGTTGTAGTACAAGTCTTCGTGGGTGGGTGGCATTATAGGTCTGTATTTCGTCTACTTATATAGATGCGATACAAAGGAGCGGTCATGGTACTGCGTAGGAAATGTGCCTAAAAGCAGAAGGTAGAATACAGTGTATGCAACAGAACTGTTGTATGTACAGGTTCAGTTCAGTTTTGGAAAATGATGTATGGTTGGAGTTGAGGGTGCTTGAAGTGAAGCACCGTGGTGAACGTCACCACAGTGAATCGTCGCATATGGAGGTAACTGTATAAGTCGGTTTGATGATACTGGGATAGGCAGTACTCAAAAGGAGTACTGCAGCAACTGTCACCACAGTGAACCGTTGCAGAAGGCAGATTCTAACAATGTAATTACTGTAAGGTTTAATATTAGTACAGATTCACACTGCAAAATCACTTACAGTGTCCTCGAAAGGTCTGTTGATGGCAAGTTGGCAAACGTGACAATAGTCACGTGTACTTTGCTCTTTAAATCTGACTCCGACTTCAGCTCGAACATCTGCCAAGGTAAGCTGATGCTGGTCGTCCTGTATATTACTAATGGTATCTTGGTATCGTTTAATTTATTGTAGGTACATTCTCGCGACAGTTCACTGTGGTGATGTCACCGGGACTCCATCAGAGTTTCCATCACTTTTGGACTGGAATTCGAATCCTTTTCTGATGTAGACCCTGAGGCCTTCGTCATACAATTAACAGTTTGTTCAACAACCTTTGGAATGGGTATCAAATTGTAACTTGCTGTCAGACATAACTTCAATGTTGGCACGAAGCATCATCAATGTAAGTCGGTATGTGTCTGCCCTGTACGTTACTGACTGAAAGCTTATTTAGTTTCCATACTTTTCGATGTTCACATTGCGACAGATCACTGTGGTGATGTTGCCGCAGACTCCATTCCAGTACCGCATCATGTCACTATGTCCTAACCTTTGCAGCTTGACCCATGCTTGTATTCCGGCATAGAATATGCGATCCTCTCTGACTTTGCAATGGTTCACTGTGGTGACACTGCCGTGGACTCCATTCGAGTGCCGCATTGTTTCACTATGCTACAACGTTCAAACACTGGTGCTTGTATTATGGTGTAGAATATTGTGATCCTCTCTGGTTACTCTGCAATGGTTCACTGTGGTGACGCCGCTGCGGACTCCATTCGAGCACTGCACTGCATTGCTCTGTCATTTCGAGAGCCATTTGTGACAGATATTGTGTTTGGTTCTAAATGGGTGGCCTGTACTCAACATCGGCATATTGAAACAGGTATGACGTACCATTTTTTCGTTTTGATCACAAAAATATTTTATGGTACGTCATTTCTACAGTTTGATGGGTATCACATTCTTTGCAAGACCGATATGCCCGCTGGCCTGTTCAAGTTGTGCCGTTCAATGCACTGCACCTCGTGGTAGAATCAATGGATCCGTTCTTTTGGTATAGACAGCACTCGAGATAGAGTGCTACAGTGACTGTCACCACGGTGAACCGTCACAAAAGGGATTTTAGAATCTCGAATATCTGTAAACAGTACAGTCAAACGGCCGTGACTGTCATGTGTATATTACTCTTTTGACTCTCAACTTCAATGTTGGCTCGAAGCCTTTTCAATGTAGGTCAGTATTTGTCCGTACTGTATGTCACTAACTAAGTATTTAATAGGTTTGGTGTATGATTTTTTTGCGACAGTTCACTGTGGTGACGTCGCCGCGGACTCCATTCGAGACTGCATGAACTTACGATGTATACTCGATTCCCTTACCGACTTAAACCCCCAGGCTTTCAGCATGTGATTGACGGGTTGCTGAAGATACTGCAGGAAGCATCTCGATATATAACGTTATATGTAGAACTCGTACTTGCCACCTTTAGTTGGCTTACCCACTGGTACTTTCTTTTGTTGATTGACCAGCAGGCGAGAGACGAGGCGCAGTACAGATGAAATGGTCACGGCAGCTACACGGCAGCACGGCAGTTACCCTACAATTTGAGCGTCACAGCAGCCGCAAGACGGTCGAGATGTCCCCAGGACGTCTCATGCTATCCTATGCCATCTAGCACTGCCTGATGTGAGGTCCACTAAATGTCCCCACAACTCTCAGAAACCAGGATCGGCACAAGAGTCAAGACGGCAAGGGACTTGAGTGCAAATTTCCCTGTTACTCTTTTAGATTACACTTCGGATTGCCGAAACAAAATATAAGTACACCTTCCCTTGCGACGGAGCGGGCAAACTAGAACCTAACTCTGCTCCAGATATGAAATGTGCCTCTCTATCTTCTTGTTACACTACAGTCTTTTGAATTCAAGGTTATCGAGAGTCCGAGCCAAACATTTCCTCTCAATCGACAATGATTCGAATGTGCGCTCCTAGTAGAAAGATGATATAACCATAGCATACGCATCGTCGTCGATCGGATGGCTTCGATATTAAGTATGTAGCCGTGCCAAGTGACAAACCGCGAAGCATTGTCCTCCCCAGGATTGAACCATTTCGTACATCCAGACTGCGTACGCAGTCTTGGCCACTGCCAGTGGGTGAGATGGTGTCTCTCCCTTTGTGCTCTTGTTTGTGAAACAAAAAAGACTTGTACGAATATGATGAGACGCAGATAGATTCGAACCTTCTGCACCACCTTACCTTGATGGCATCGTATGGTTCGCCCACTGCCCCGATATCGTGTTCCGTGATATCATCCTTTTTTCGATACGTAGGACTGGTTGGTATCGTTGAATGACTGAACCCAGAGTCTGAATCTCTGACAGTCGGTACAAGAATAACCACTGCCATATTACAACCTGCAGGCTTGCCTATTGAGCTCTTTGAATAGAAGAACTTGACAGTACTTACATTCCTCCGCCTGGCAATTCTACCGAGTGTCAGCTACGCGAGTTCGGAAGAAAGCAAAATTTGACCGATATAGGCGAAAACACGTATCCCTTGATTTAGCATGGCCCGACGCTTGGTACGAGGAGCCAGACAGTTGGATAAGACTCATTCGTAGACGCTTGGAGTAAAATCAGCTATGATTATCGCTTCAATTACCAGTGAACTCTGCACTGCAATACATATTACATACCAGCTCATCGATAAGTTCTGGACAACTCTATTCTGCTTCCAACTTGCTCAAATCTGGGAATCACCAAGTGCTCCTGTCTACAATAAACCAACTTTTCTTCTTCTGGTCCCAAGCAGCTTCTACGTTCCAAATCGAATCCGCAATCCAAGGTACGTGAAGCATAGAGTCCCAAAACTCAATCTCCGCAATCATAGAACCACCTTTAGCATTGTGTCCAAACTGCGCAGACCGATTTCTTTTGGTGAATCGGAATGCAGCGACGCAGGGCATGGGGCCGAGATATTCATCTACTGATGAGGGTACCGATATGCGCTGAAACTAGACTTACGACGCTTGGTAAGTACTCCATCCTCATTCACGTAGTTTCTTCCCATCTCGGGGATTGCAGTTGCTGGATTGATGCGCTCGTCGTAGTGATTGTAGACGAGCTTACGGAGATCTTGACCTTTTTGAAAGGGGAGCTTCAAGCGAAGGATTAGATCCATAACATCACATAGTGCATATAATGTATTTACAGTATTGTAGGATTTTATCCCCCCTTCCATGCGATAAGTCGTGGGGAGAATCAACACTCCTGAAACTGGCGCAGGAAACTTGTCTAGCGGACATTTCTGTAACGCCCAAGCCTGGGCGAAATGAACTGGAGAAGGAATGATTTTATCGCCTTAGTGAGGTACCTTCAAAGAGAGTGACTTGTGCTCTGCGTCAATCAAGGCTTGTTTCTCCTGCAAGTCCTGAGCCATGCGGGTTGTAAAAAAAGTGATGAGTCACGTGTTATACGCATGTCACGTCACCATCATGGACTTTTTCGATTCCCATGTGAAGCAATGTCAGTTTCTGCGTTGTTCAGTCGATGCAATTAACAGCATTCAGTTCCTAGTCCGGTGACAGACACCCCAAGAAATGACTGACATTTGCCGGTCATGGCTACGCGAGATTGCCTACAAGTTCCCCTTGTTACATTTACAACACTTGAGCTCTATTGATACCTCTATTACTTGACATTAGACAATAATCTTAATAATAAGTTTGCTTGATCAAATCCGCAGCCCGTTCCGCAATAGCATATATCGCAGCCTGAGGATGAGCAGCAGGGATGTATGGCTACAAGCCATCTCAGAACATACATCACAACAAGAAAAGCGGTAAACGTACCAACACAGACGCGTCCACAATCCGAACGCCTTTGGCCCCTCTGAGAAGGAGATGAGAGTCTACCACCGCACTAGCGTCAGTCGAATTGCCCATTTTAGCTGTACAGCAAGGATGCCAAAAGCCAACTGTTTGATTGTGGACGTATGCCTCGCGTTCTGCTGGGGTTTCGACGTTCGCAAGGGCCCCGTATGGGCCATGGACAACACTGCTGATGGACGGGGCTGCGACGAATTGGGCTGCGATGTCGATAGATGCTATGAGGATTTGAACATCGAGTTCGCTGGTCAGATATGCAGGATCAATAAGAGGAAAGTCGAAAGGATTTGTCGAGTTGAGCTTGACGGTACCACCTGCGGATATTTGGTATCTAGTGTGTGCCGGTTTGGAGAATTTACTTACGGGATGATGGAGTTGCGACGTTGGTCACGACGCTGAAGAAGGTTCCGTTGTCTGGAGCAGGTGTTCTGAAACCAGAGAAACCATTCTGTATAGCCGTCAGACGCAGCAGGACAAAGTAATCAGCCACTTACAACAGGTAGCATTTCCATATGAGAAGAAGTCGGCCCGGGAGAGGGATCAGAAAAGTTTTGGAAGACGGTAGAGTTATCTGGTAAGCGTATCCAGCCTACCAAGTTGGCGGCGACATCCGTGTAGACTCCTGTACGATTGGTTTCCCATTGCGCCAAGAGTTCCCCTGCTAAAGTGGCATTCCTCGTAATAGTATCGATGGTCAAGGTTTCGTCTGAGAAGAACTGCATTTCAAGAAGAGGATGGTCCTGGAGGTTCTGTCCGACACCTGGGGAGTTGACGACACTCTTGATACCCAACGCCGAAAGCTCTTCGGGGTCCCCGACACCACTCAAAAGAAGGACCTGGGGCGTGTTGATCGATCCTGCGGATAAGATGACCTCCTTGTTCGCTTGTAGTGTCAACCGAGGACCTGTAGCATTAAACGCGTATTCGACAGTTCGCAGATCTGGTACTGTGGTATGGGATATAAGACGCGTAACTTGAGCACCAATCAACACATCCAGATTAGGGCGGTTCAGGTTTGGGTGTAGGTAGGCAGTTGCGGAGCTGCTGCGTTGGCCTCCTCCCGTAGCGGACTGCATCCAACCTAGCAAAGATTAGTATTGCCTTTAGATGATGTGAATCTACGCACCAATTCCGATCGTGTTGCCGGCATTCATGTCTAGGTTGAATGGGAATACAGAGGGATTGGTATTCGTAACGTTTACGACGCGTGGGTCCACATCCAGTATAGCACCAGGAAGCGTGGTTAGGACTGGTCCATGGAAACCGTGCACACTGGCGTTGAACTCTCCAGTTGTGTTGTGGTGATCAACCGGCTGGGTAAAGGACTCTGTCTGAGGATATCATCTGTTAGTCGCGACCAAAGCTCACGTTTGGTAACACACCTTGATGAAGTAAGGGAATATAGAGTTCCATGACCACTCGGAGTCGTCAGTAACGCGAGCGATACGATCGAAATCATCAAGAGAACCTCGTGTCCAAAGCATGAAGTCTGCAGGTAGTTAGTTGGTCGAGCGCAATGAACAGACAGAACACGTACTGACTGTACTCGTTCCGCCCAGAAGTTTTCCGCGCTGGATAGGGACAGACCGTCCGTCTAAACCTTTTTGAGGTACTGTCAAGTAGTCCCAATAAGCCGACGTGTTTGATAACGCGCCCGGAGCTGCGAAAGGGATCTCAAATTCTTCAATTCCTTCGTCGCTGAGGGACTAATCAATACCACGCTCCAAGTGCGGGATGACGTCCTTACTTCCCTCCAGCCTCAATAACAGCGACAGTAAACTCTGGATTCTCACTCAATCGGGCAGCAATAACATTGCCTGCAGTTCCGGCTGATCGTCGCATCAGCACATGTGAGATTGCCAAACGGTAAAGTACCTACCACCGACAACGATAAAGTCGTACTGAGAACGTGGAAGGGTCTGTGGAGCCGTGTAGAGCTTCGCAAGCGCATTCTGCGCGAGAAGCACGGTCAATAATGCCAAGAATGTACCCATCATGAGTGATGGAGCGCTTCTACCGCCCGCGTGTCTGGTATATAAGGCTTCGTTCTGTGCGCCGATCGCAATCAGGAAGCGCAGGGTAACGCAGGGTAGGGCGGCTGTTGGGCACTGACTTGTGAGTGGTATATGTATCACCGTCTGAATGCAAATTGCTAGTACAAGAGGGATACGGAACTGTCAATCAGTCAAATGTAGGATCCTGCAGGTTACACAGTTATATGTCTATCACTCGGGGATGGAATGCCCGAAGGAAGGAAAGCAGGAAAGCGGCGGAATCGACGGTTTGTCGAAGGCCTCCAAGGACGATAAGAGGTCCACACGACCTGAATAAGGGTTCTTGATTGATATTGTCGATGAAACGACGGACCAACTTTCGGTGCAAGAACTGGACCGCGGACACAATATCAAAGGACCGCCTCGCAACGGGTATCGGCATAGACACTGCGCTCCCGCATAACAGTCAGGAACCATCGCTCCGGTAGAGTTTTAGGAGCATTCAGGGACAGGTCTCGCACATCTTCGACATGATTCTGTGTCAATCATGAGTACGAGACTAGAAAGTGTTCAAGAAGCGCCCACTGAGACTGACTACCATGAAGACGCAGCAATTAGCAGGTAATGCTTGGCTGTACTAGGTTCAGCTATGCGTAAAGGGCGCTCAGTGAAGAGCAAAGTCTTTCACACCGATGCAATGATAGTACTTTATCCTATTTGTCGAATTGAGGAAAGGTCTTCATGAAAGCTTGGGGATGTGCCTGACGCTGGAAAATATTCCTGGCGGCCAAGGGATTCTAGGCAATACTGAGGGAATGAACACCGACCCCGTTGCCGGCGAGGAGCTAGTAGTGTCTGTGTCAGTGCATTTCAGCGCATGTAGACCATTATCATTTCCGCTGGCGATGGTATCCACTGTCGAACATGACGGTTGTGCTGAAAAACTTTGCGTGACATTACGTCATCTCCGCGTAACAGGCCGTAACACGACTCGATACACTCAGGAAGGAAGGAAGGGAAGGAAGAATACACTGGCAAAGGTCCAGTTAGGGAACAACCAGGTTCCGTCCCAACACACACTGCCTTAAGAGCTCAGACTGTAAATACCATGATCTCTTGATCATTTGCATAAGGGTGCAAACCTTAGCTGATTTCAACTTGAAGTTCTTGGACTGGAACAGCCTTATGTGCACTGACGGCTCTCGATTTAGATGCGACAGTAGATACTTTCCCTCCTTCTTTCCTTTCATCGATACTGGTCAACAATCAAAATCAGAAGACGTTCGTTCCGCCAATTCCACCTGGGCATTGGCCTGGGCAAATGGCGGAAAGATCGATGTTGAGATCGGGCATGGAATACAAGAACTCTTCGATTATCTTATGACTGTTGAGTGTTGAGATGCTGTTGCTCTGTATGAAACCTAGTGATAACGCTGCTAGAGTGGTATAATCATCAAGGGATTTCGCGGGTGGTGTGAAGTCAACGTTGGCTTCTACAGCCCATGTGATGGGCCCCATCATGATAATCATACAGTGGGATGTAACACAGAAATATATCCTCCAAAACACGCAAAATGGCACTCGGATGAAAGGAGTCGGTAAGCATGCACGTGGTGTTTATATTGCGACGATCCTTCCGCTGATTCCACCAGTGCATATGGATCTAGTACTACAGTGTATCATGGGTAAAGATATCAGAATTTGAAGAGTTTACCTCTTCCCATGATCGCGCACTGATATGTAGACGCGCGGAATTAATTAATTAAAAGTGCATCTGTCACATCATAGTTCCGTAATGGGACTTTGCCAAGACTTCGCTTGAACTTTGCGCCATCCCGTTAGTATCAGTTAGTATCCTGTGAGGCTGTCCATCTTCAAATGTTCGCTAGGACACCGTCCCTGAGTCACCCCTGAGTTTTGCTTCTTTTGTCATAGTTTTGTGGCGAACGTCGCCGTACCCTCCATCATTTTCACATTCCACAAATAACATACTATGAGGAACTAGACCCGGGCCCAACGACAACACAGTATGCCATCAATCCAACTCATCTATCCCCTCTTTAGGCTCTCTAACAATAATCTTCGCAAGACCACTGGTAACACTCTTAATGATATCAAGCGGATTCGCTCCCCGTTCCTGCAACTCCGACCCATCCTCCCTTATGAAGATTTTGGCGATTCCGGTGGTCACACCTTTCACAATCTCAAGAGGGTTCACACCTCTCTCTTCGAGGTTGACTTGAGAGGAGAGATCTCTCTTGCCAGTTGTGGCGTGTGCGACGGTTTTACCGAGGTCGATTGCGCTTTTGACGCTTTCGATGATTCCTCCGAAGAGGCCTGGTGCGGGGTTTGGGTCCGGAGAAGGTGAACGGGTTGTGAGAGTGTTTTTGCTATGAGGATATGTCAGAAGAGAGTATGAGACTCTGAACTTTGGAGGTTTACATTGGCATTGGGACCGCGAGAGTGGATGACGCGGTGAGCATTATCAGCGTAACAGCAGGTAAAGCATTAATCATCATTGTGAATATAAATGTGGGGTGGTTTATGATTCGATCGAGAGTGGGTAGAGAGGGATGTCGAGACCAGCTCGAATTTCATCCTCTGCCCACGTCGACTTTATATACCTGCCACAATGCCAGCCCTGGATCTTGCCTGGATCATGATGTGGCAGTTTTGTGGCAGTTGGCGCGATGACTACCCGATTAGTATGGAAGCTTGTTGACTCAGTGATGCGGTGCTCAGATTGTGGAATCATACTATTCTCGGGAAGTTATGTAAGGAAGTGTTGACCGTATTAGAAATATCGGCCGATTTTCCCCAAGACTTTTCAGAGCTTAATCTCGTAGGTATAAACACTTATTACGACAGATTCAGAATGGACCCATCTCTTCGAGGCAGTACGTTGCCTGGACGGGACGCCGACTCCTGTTGATCATGATGCCCGTCAAGTTTGTGTATGTATGTACTATTCCAGTGGCGAATTTGCACCGCATGGAGGCGAGTGATTCCCGAATTCCTAGAGGTACCTCGAGGTAAGGAAGCACGCATGGCTCCGAATTCGAAGGCTATATGACAATCCATGCAACACACAGTATGATCGGTCCGAATTATCAATTGCCTTGAAACAAGGAAGGAAGGAAGGAAGGAAGGAAGGAAAAACATCCCATTACTGCCTCATTGAACAGGTCATGATGACATTGAAATTGTGCGCCATGAATTGGATGGACTCAAATCAATGTCCCGTAATCGCTGGGCTGCCGTTCTTATACCTGTTACTCGCTCTCCAAAACTTTTCGTTAGGGCTACACAAAGACCCTTTACATAAAGCTACATCTGCCGTGATTTCCGACTTTGAAAATGTGCGTTCACCGCGGCCATTCTACGGTAGGCAACGTATTGGTAATTAAGTGTCTGTCAAGTCATTTGATTCTGGCGGTCTGACAGGATCAAACTCAAAGCCGGAGCAAAAAAAGAAACAACCCACATACATCCGTAGAGGTGCTGTACCAGCCAAGCATACGACACCACTGGTCGCACCATCAGCCAGCGGATAAGTACTCACCAAGTGATTTCGAGCACAATGAGGCCTTGTAACGTTCCTGTGCCGTGACAGGATGACTGGTGGGGATAGACGGGGGTAGACAGCTGATGGAACGGGTAATGAGAAGTACGGCGCCGAACTTGTCGTGAGTGAGCTACGTAACCGCTGCATCCGACTTACATACATCATGGTCAGTTTGTGTATAACATTGAATTGAAAAAACACACTCGAGGCTGATGAGCTGCTAACATCAATCCACATTGCACGCCACATTGTCGCGATCTTGGATTTGTCTGTTATGAGAGACTATTGCTAGACTACATTGTTGCTATAGAGTCAGTTCTTTTACGACATGTCAAGGTTCAATATTCAATCTGCAAAGTGTAGTTGGTCTGCACCCTGGCGTACCGTAGCCTGAATCGAACTCGGATCAAAAAAGATGCATATGAAACCGACACTATACCAACTAAGGCATAGCACAGCAGTGTGACACCACTTGTCTAGTCCCTACATAACTTACTAGTATAGTATATACCCTCGTAACGAGAATAGCTTCGGTCACTTACTACATATACCATGCACTGATGGTTACTCTCCAAATTCGTGTTCGAGCTACTAGCAGGCTACTAGTAGTATTGTTTTCTTTGACTACTTATGAAGCAGAACAACTTGGAGTACCAGCCAAGTATACGACACACTGGTACAGATATGAAAAAAGAAGAGACTCGAAGCGCTACATTTTTGCTGCAGCTCAACATGGACCTGAGAGTCAGGTTTTTTACGATGTCAAGGCTGAATCCCAGTGAGAATTCATCGGCCAACCTGAGCTGACCGAAACCAACTCCCTCACATTTGTCGGCTCCGGTTGGCTGAATTTGCAAAGGTCTTAAGCAAACGCGAAAGCGCAGTTGGTCTCCACAGTTGACCAGTATCATGACTACTACCTGTTACTTCGTGACTCTCAACTCTTCTTGCATAGAAACGCCTTTCCAATTACTTGCACCATCTATCCCGCCTATCACTGAGCCTACCCATCGCGCATAAAGCTCGTCAATCCGGTATGTGAGCAATGAGTTGGTCACATTTACACCAAGCACGCTTTCGTCTCCCAATTCCAGATCAATGTGGAAACCACCCGGATTACCAGATGATTGTGTCGGTGGATATGTAGAATTCGCGCCTATAGGCCGGACGTTGATTCCAGAACACTGAGCAGCGACTATACGTCCGTCCTTAGCAGCATACGAGCTAACGTATTCTGTTCCATTTGAATCAAGAATATCAAACCAGGCAATGGAATATGGTCCGACTCTCCCATGTCCAAAAACCCAGTTTGCGAGGTTTTGGGTTATTGGTTGGTCGCCCCAAGTCTGTGAGTCGATTATTAGACTATGAGTTCTGTGCTGCCTAACTTGGTTTACCTGATCATGGTATCCTGATCCAGTAAACTGTAGCTTGCTGTCACCGATGGTTAAATCGACAACAGCTACAGAGTCGGGGATACCGTTCGCCCAACCGACATAAGGTGACACATGCAGTGTCTGGCCCTTCGCAACTGGACCGCAAGGATAATGAGCAGGAGCTATCTGTTTGAAGGGAAGAGATCCAGCAGTTACGACCAAATGACGACCCTACCGAATAGAACACAACATTTCCTTCAATGCCCATTTTGGGCGCATCAAGTTTTACCTCGTACCAGGACAAATCAGATTTTCCTTTGAAGCTAGCGCCAGTCCCATTGAACACCGCTGACAATCCTTGTCCGTCTACTGTCACGTCTACTGTCACCACTGTCTCTGTCGCAAATGCGTCAGTGGCAAAGACCGTACCATTTGGGAATGAAGCCCAAACAATCACACTGCCAATGTTGTCGTTATCGGGCTGCGCTATTGCCTGTCCAGTAGAAGTGTCAAAGACAATAGTGAAGGAAGCGTTGGAATCTAGGGAGACGGCGTCAAAATACCAAAAGTCGAATGACGTCCTGTTGATCGGATGGACTTTCGGGGCATCCAAGTTCGCGTTGGATATATACTGAACATGACTGGGACCTGATTGTGGTGAGTTGGGGATGGTTATTGTTCGTTTTTGTTCGTAATGCGGAGTAAGCCCTATGAGAGCACAAAGGAGAGTTAGGAATGTGGTGAGACTCGGAAACGCGAACATTGCAATACAGTGAACGGTAAAAACGGGTCCATGAGGTCTTATATCCAACTCAATCCGTAATGGTCGGAAAAGATGTTATATGATTCATCGATGATTCATCTGGACATCGAAGACTCGGCACTAGACTATTTGGGCTGAAACGTAAGGCCTAGCGATTCAGATCACGGTCACCTGATCGTTCCTTTCAAGTTTGGAGCGAAATATGTACTGTATGCTGATGCAACGGCTTGCATACGCAATACGGACTAAAGCCAGCTGCGACACTATTGCCGTCGAGAGCTTGCGCAAAGCCTTCGGAAACCATGTGAAGCTTTTTAAGTTATTGTTACGAAACTCGAAGTCATACACTCCAACGGCTCCGAGTCAGCTGGGCTCTGTCATCTCCACCTTTAATCAAAAGCTTAATCTCTTGAAATAAAACTGCACTTGAAAGCAACGTCAATCCTTGTAGTTTCTAAAAACAGTATCGTGATTATGGCTTAAAGATGAAGATAACGCGTATCATTCTGAGATTGATTGGCGTCAGTTCGATAGGAGGACTACTGGCGTCGGGCAACGAGATTAACCACACTTGAACTGAAGGCGCTGAAACAGGCATAACTTGAAAAAATTCGCTTCTTGATCCTAAGTAGTACTATACTAAGCTCAATGCATTCGAAGTTATGGCGTCCAACTTGCCGAATACGCTACACGGTCAAGCACTAGCACACGGATCTATCCATCGACAATATGCGATGATCGTGAAGTACCGGAGATGTTCCATTTTATCAACTTGGCAACACGGATCTACACCCGGTATGAGGTGATGTTACAGTGCCCTTGCAGGACAGCGATTCGAAGACGATTATCTGAAAGCACGTAAGTAATTAATTTTTTTATCTAATGTGTCCGTCGCAACTCGTTAGGTAAAAGCAGACATATACGGATACCACCTATCGTCACACACATGTAGACGAAAAAAACAAAATATCCATTCATGAGTTGATTTTCCGTTGAGAAAGAGAAGAGTGATGTTGCCATAACAGGGGCGATCGTGCGCGCAAGTGTCCTCACAACCTGTCCAGACGAGTTGATGACAGGAAGGGCTGCTGGAGACGGTGCAGAATTAAGAAGAAACATGTGGGCCGTCGCTGTGGACGACAGCGTCTAAGTACAGACGAGGCGATCGAATAGATCGCGTACCAGTGACCATGTATATCATACTATTGCAGAATAAGAATTGGATGACAATGAGACTCCAGATAATGTTATTGACTTCACCGAAGGCTCTTGCGAGGAGATTTGTGATAATAAGAAGTGAAAACCCAATGAGATGACAAGAGTAGCCGAAAACATGGATTTTTTTGGGGCCAAATATTTTGATCAATCGTGGCACAGCAGAAGCTTGCCAGAGGATGTTGTAAAGTCCCCACGCCCCTATGGTAGAGCCAATTTGGTATGCGGACAGTCCCAGACCACCGTTCTCGATGGATGTACTGAACATAAGAGGCGTGAGTACAATATATGACGTTTCCGTAAACGGGAAAAAGGCCATGGATCCTAGAGGTATAAGAACTTGTCGGATCATAACAGAACGAATGGACGGGGTCTCTATTGGCTCATCGTCAGTAGAATGATCCAAAGTCCCGTAGCTCTTAATTGGGCTCTGGTGAAGTTTGGATTTAAGCAGTGTTTGAGCCGACGGACGGGACGGAACCCGGTGCAGCGGGTGAGTCTTCAACAGTCAATTGACAACCATCAACTTGAAACTAAATTACCTCTTTGAGACCAACGAACGCGAACAGAAAGATCACAAAGGCCATAGATCCAGCAATCAGACATGGAAGGAAGTAGGGGTGTTGACGGAATATCAGAATCTTTCCAAACGAGTCTGGCCATTGAGTTTCAGGAATCGAGAACAGACCTCCAATCGTGACACTGCGATCGGAAAAGGATCAGGTAATGACTCCTACTCGATAACAAAGTCACTCACCCAGTAGTAGCACTGACACTGTACATCAAAGGAAGGAGTGCAAAAACTCCCACCATGTTCGAGGAGTCTGTAAGCTATATTTGACGTCACGGGCAGTGCCAATGTAGATGGATTGGAGGAAGCTTACTTCTGCCATGACGAGTTTTGCGACACCTTCAGGAAGGTTTTGAGTTGGAACAGCGATGGAGCATAATTATTACCAATGTTGCCGTTGAATACGCCTTGCGCGAGCCGGTAAAACACGAGTGGCCAGAACGTACTAGAGAGACCAAATCCTAGCATAGCAAAGCAAAGTCCCAACGGGCCGAGAAGTAGAACAGGTCTTCTTCCAAATCGATTTGAAGCACGTCCCCAAAGAAAAATAGTTGCGGATTCTGCCAAGTAAAATGCAGATTCCTGTTGAATTTTCAAGAGTTCCCGATAAGGATACATTCGTGATGAGCTGCTTACTATAATGCCAGCGTAGTATCCTGTCGCTTTTTCATCACCCTTGGTTATGCCAGTGTCTCTCACGAATTGGGCAACGAACGGATAGATGACGGTAGCGGTGATAGACTCAGCAGCCTGTATAAAAAAGACGATGAAGAGCTGCATTTTTGGGAGAGGCGTGGGCTTCGACAACTTAACAGCGAATAAGGAGGTCTCATCGTGCCCAATGTCTGAGTCTGCGTCAATGTGCAGCTTGGTGGTCTCTGAGTTGCTCATCGTGGAAGCAGGGGGGATAGGGTATAATCGTTGGACCTTTTGATGATTGCTTAAATCGGAGAACTGAGAGTGGCTATATCCCGGATTCCCATCTTCCCCGAGTCCGATTGCAACGTCTGTAACTTCTATTATAGGATCTGAATGCAAGTATCTATCAAAAGGTTAGCTCGGAATCCCGACCTGTGTACTCTTCGCAAGTATCTTTGGAGTCAATATGGCAAACTAATTTCTACTCCAAGCACTCAATCTCGTACCAATAGCCGGTTCCACCGACTCGGAGTGCGCATAGAACCGAATGCTGTAGAGGAGCCACATACTCGCTGTTCGTTTACCGTCATTAAGAAGCTTGGGTTTAGTGTGGGAGGAGTGACAACTGTCTGATTAGACATGATATATAGCGTCACTTCTAGTACCCCAGTGGCTGAAAAGTTCTGTCAGCTGTCTCAGTCCAAAGCCATGACATGACGAGAGTAGACATGGATTGGTGACGTTTTGTGCTCCAACAGCCGGAATCTGCTATGGTCAGTATATCGGGTTGGAGATCAACTTGTATGAGGAGCAAACAAAATCGCACTTTGCTCAGTTTGAGAACATGAAGAGTAAACGTGCATACTTATTGTCGTGTCATTAGACATGAGATGTACGAGATGTTGCCGTTATTCATCACCTGAACGTTAAGGCGAATTAAAACATGGAGCTAGTGAATGTCAATGCGTCAACGTTGGACAGCCGTACTGGTCAACAGTCGACCGAAGAGAGCTGCAATGGTAAGTAAAGTCCGTTAGCATGGGGTCCAATCTCGGACCCGCGGCCTTTAGAGTGGGTTGCGACGTGGCGTTAGCGTGGCGCACTATTCGGTTGTGAAGAGCCATATCATAGATGATGTCATTCACTGGTTCCAACGGAACTCTTCTGGTGATCCCGGGGCGCCTGTTCATCTTCTCTTTCCTGGACGAGTTCAATAGTAGCGGAGAAAGCTCGTGAATACCAGTGAAGCAAAGAATGTTCTACCGTGATAAAAGGAGAATGAATGGTCCGCGTTGATCACAGCCTTCCGATTCATCGGGAGAGGTGGTAGCATCTCAAACACGGAAAGCATTTCGTAGACAAATGGCAGACGCTGTTTCCCTCTTCGTTCTTCTCGTCAGGAAGCGACGAAGATGTTCTGAGGGAGAGAATGCTATTTGGCGTTCAACACCGCGGCGGGGTTGACTAAGGCTGGGAGACATGCTGTCTAGACGTACGAGGGCTATATTGCTCTATGCAGATTTGCACTTGGTCTTGTAGGGCTTGGAAGCAGCAAGTTCCGAGCTGGGAGGAAGTACCTTGTGAATGGGTAGCGGCCGTTAATGCGAGGAGAGACGGTAATGGCATGCCTTCGTTGTAGACCACTTCCCCAACGATATCTCCGCATCGAAGATATAAAGAAGTGAAGGATTAGGTGTGTATTCGGCCAGTGCGAGTGAAAAAATCTATTGTGTCAAATCAGGATGTCGCTTTCTCCATGTCTCCAGACCCTTCTCAAAAATTCTGTTGCCTACGCCGTCTGGGACAAGGACAAATGTCACACCTGGGGCAGGATCGGTTTCGAACAAGGAAGGGATATAGTGCATACCTAATTGCTCTACTTCTCGATTTCGAGATTCATCGTCGTAGAATACCTGGAAGGGTCTGAGGTCGGTGATACAGTATGGGCGGTCATACCATCTCGGAATATGGAATCCCAGTTTTCTCATGGAGGCGCTTGATTCGGCTTGAAGCTTGAAGTGTTGGATTTTGGAGCCTGCTCCACGTCGGAAATGGAGGTGCTTTGTGTTTTGCGTGCTTACCTGGATATATTTCCTTGGAATCCCCATGATCTCCACCTTTAATCAATCTCGAAAAAAACTGCCGTTGTCGAGGGATTGCATCAAGAAAGACTAAAATACGAACATGTGACCGATCTAAACAAAGTACCCGGTATGTCCGAAAAGAGTAGGCTCGCGTCCGCAACGCGTCCGAGTCCCTTTCAACATCTGCACAACAATCGCATGCGATGTCCTGCACTTGAAAGCAGCGTCAATCCTTGTAGCTTATAAATAGTATCGTGATTATGGCTTAAAGATGAAGATATCGCGTATCATTCAGAGATTGATTGGCGTCAGTTCGATAGGAGGACTACTGGCGTCGGGCAACTATACCGTATGAAATCAACCATACTTGAACTGAAGGCGCTGAAGCAGGCATAACTTGAACAAATTCGCTTCTTGATCCGAAGTAGTAAGCTCAATGCATTCGAAGTTATGGCGTCCAACTTGCCGAATACGCCACACGATAAGCACTAGCACACGGATACGTGAAGTAACGGAGACGTTCATCTTATCAACTTGGCAACACGGATCTATAGGTTACAGTGCCCTTGCAGGACAGCGATTCGAAGACGATTGTCGGAAAGCACGTGGGTAATCTACATTTTATCTAATGTGTTCGTCGCAACTCGTTAGGTAGAAGGAGACATGCACGGACACCACCCATCGTCAAGCATATGTAGATGAAAAAAACAAGATATCCATTCAAGAGTTGATTTTCCGTCGAGAAAGAGAAGAGTGATGTTGCTGTAACAGGGGCGATCGTGCGCGCAAGTGTCCTCACAACCTGTCCAAACGAGTTGGTTACAGGAAGGGCTGCTGGAGACGGTGCAGAATTAACAAGAAACATGTGTCCCGTAGCTGTGGATGATAGCGTATAAGTACAGATGAGATGATCAAACAAATCGCGTACCAACAACCATGTATATCATACTATTGCAGAATAGGAATTGGATGATAATGAGACTCCAGATAATGTTATTGACTTCACCGAAGGCTCTTGCGAGCAGATTCATGATAATGAGAAGTGAAAACCCAATGAGATGACAAGAGTAGCCGAAAATATGGACCTTTTTTGGGCCAAATTTTTTGATCAATCGTGGCACAGCAGAAGCTTGCCAAAGGATGTTATAAAGTCCCCACAACCCCATGGTGGAGCCAATTTGGTATGCGGACAGTCCCAGACCGCCGTTCTCGATGGATGTACTGAACATAAGAGGCGTGAGTACAGTATATGACATTTCCGTAAATGGAAATAAGGCCATGGATCCTAGAGGTATAAGAACTTGTCGGATCATAACAGAACGAATGGACGGGGTCTCCATTGGCTCATCAGCTGATTCGGAGCTCAAAGGCTCTTCGTCAGTAGAATGATCCAACGTCCCGTAACTCTTAGTCGGGCTCTGGTAAAGTGTGGATTTAAGCAGTGTTTGAGTCGAAGGATTGGACGGAGCCCGGTGCAGCAGCGGGTGAGTCTTCAACAGTTAATCGACTTAGAAATCATCGACTTGAAACTACCTCTTTGAGACCAACGAATGCGAACAGAAAGATCACTGAGGCCATTAATCCAGCAATCAGACATGGAAGGAAGTACGGGTGTTGACGGAATATCAGAATCTTTCCAAATGAATCTGGCCATTGAGTTTCGGGATTCGAGAACAGACCTCCAATTGTGAGACTGTGATCGGAAAAGGATCAGGTAATGACTCTTGTTAGATAACAAAGTCACCTACCCGGTGGTAGCACCGACACTCCACATTAAAGGGAGGAGTGCAAAGACTCCCACCATGTTCGAGGAGTCTGTGAGCTATATTTGACGTCATGAGCAATGCCGATGTAGATGGATTGAAGGAAGCTCACTTCTGCCATGACTAATTTTGCGACACCTTCAGGCAGGTTTGAGTTGGAGCAACGATGGAGCATAATTATTACCAATGTTGCCGTTAAATACGCCTTGCGCGAGCCGGTAAAACACGAGTGGCCAGAACGTACTAGAGAGACCAAATCCTAGCATAGCAAAACAAAGTCCCAACGGGCCGAGAAGTAGAACGGGCCTTCTACCAAACCGATTTGAGATACGTCCCCAAAGAAAAATAGTTGCGCATTCTGCCAAGAAAAATGCAGATTCCTGTTGAATTTGCAAGAATTCCTGATATACATTCGTGATGAGCTGCTTACTATGATGCCAGCGTAGTATCCTGTTGCTTTTTCATCACCCTTGGTTATGCCAGTTTCTCTCACAAATTGGGCAACGAATGGATAGATGACGGTAGCGGCGATAGGCTCAGCAACTTGTATCAAAAAGGCGATGAAGAGCTGCATTTTTGGGAGAGGCGTAGGCTTCGACTCCACAGCGAGTAAGGAGGTCTCATCGTGCCCACCGTCTGATTCTGCGTCAATGTGCAGCTGGGTGGTCTCTGAACTCCTCATCGTGGAAGTAGTTGAATAACCATCAGACCTTTTGATGGTTGCTTAAATTGGAGAACTGAGACTGGCTATATTCCAGATTCCCAACTTCCCTGAGTGCGATTGCAACGTCTGCGACGCACACTCTATGGTTGCACAGCCTTCCATTATAGGATCTGAGCACAGCTATCTATCAAAGGTTAGCTCGGAATCCCGACCTGACGATTGTACTCTTCGTTTGGAGTCGAAGCTCCATTCCCAGTTAATGTGCCAAACTAATTTCTCCAAGTACCCAATTTTGTAGCAAGTGCTGTTTCCCCCCGAAAGCGCATAGAACAGAACGCTGTAGTAGAGTCGCCGACTCGCTGTTTGTTCGTTTACTGTCATTGAGAAGGTTAGGTTTAGTGTGGGAGGAGTGGCAACTGTCGGATTAGACATGATGTATAACGCGCCGCTTCTAGTACCCAGTGGCTGGAAAGAGGGGAGCTGCCGTTAGCTGAGTCAGTAGTAGAGATGTCTCACTCCAAAGCCATGAGAGTAGACTCAGCATGAATCAGTGACGCTGAGTTGCTTCAACAGCCGGTATCTGTTGGGTTAGATGGTCAGTTATCGGGTTCGGAGGAGCAAACAAAATCGCACTTTGCTCGGTTTGAGTAGATGTACACTGATTGTTGTCATTGGACACGCCCCCACATGAGATGTTGCCGTTATTCGCCACCTAAACGTGAGGACGAATTTAAATATCAAACTGATAGTGACTAGTGGACGTCAATGCATCAACGTTGGACAGTCGTACTGGTGCAGGGATTAATGACTTGGACATGGCACCGCTACTATTTGACAGAGCACCGAAGGGAATGAACCTTTGCCTCGAGGGTTGAGGATGTTGTTCTCGTTTAAAAGAGCTCCAGTCAACAGCCGACCGAAGAGAGCTGTAATGGTAAGCAACTCGTCGTTGGAATAGGGTCCGGCTCACGGCCTTTTGAGGTGGCGCTAGCGTGACGCAGTATTCGGAAGGACCATACCATAGATAATGCCTTTCACTGGCAACTCCTCTCTAACGAAACTCTCCTGGTAATCCCTGGGCGCTTTCCATCTTCTCTTTCCTCAACGGGTTTAGATACGTGGCGGAGAAAGCCCGTGAATACCAATGAAGCAAACATCGTTCTGTCGTGATAAAAGCAGAATGGTCCGCGTTGATCATAGCCTTCCGATTCTTCCGGAGAGGTGATGACATCTCGAACATACAAAGCATCTCGCAGACGATATCTCCTTCATTCTTACCTCTTCAATCTTCTCGTCAGGATGTGAAGATGTCGTCTGAGCGAGGAAAGACTACCCGGCGCTCATCACCGCGGCGGAGCTGGGAGAGATGCTGTCTAAACGTACGAGGGCTATATTGCTTTGCTGAGAAAGAAAGCCGTGCAGCTTTACACTCGGTCTTGTAGCAACAAGTACCCGGTTGGACGGAAGTACCTTGTGGATGGGCGGCGGCCGTCGATGCGAGGAGAGACGGCGATGACATACCGCCGTTGCAAACTGCGTTCCGAACGATAGCTCCGCATGCGCATGCGAAGAGATAGATTCCGGACGAAAAAGTGAAGGATTATGCGTCTATTCGGAGTGAAAACATCTATTGTGTCAAATCAGGATGTCGCTTTCTCCATGTCTCCAGACCCTTCTCAAAGTTTCTATTGTCTACGCCGTCTGGGACAAGGACAAATGTCACCCCTGGGCAGGATTGGTTTCGAGCAAGAAAGGGATATAGTACATACCTAATTGCTCTACTTCTCGATTTCGAGACTCATCGTCGTAGAATATCTGGAAGGATCTAAGGTTGGGGATACAGCAGTCTGGGCTGTCATACCATCTCGGAATATGGGATTCCAGTTTTCTCATGGAGGCGCTTGAAGTGCTGGATTTTGGAGCCTGCTCCTCGTCGGAAATGGAGGTGGTCCGTGCTTTGCGTGCTTACCTGGATATATTTCCTTCTGGTCAAAGAATTCTATGGCGGGTATTCCCTTGGAACCATCCTTTGCGGGCATGAGAAGTAAGGAGAGAGCGGCACGAGCCCTACACTGCCGCGTCGGGAAGGCTAGGAGCTCAGTTACAGGCACTTACATATCGGGTGCATGTGTTCGTGAACAAGCAGCGATAGTAACATTGGAATCGCGCAAGCGCTGCAGTATGCCAGGGACATCCTTGTAAAAGGAGATGATCGTGCCATTTCTGGACAAGTTGTCAAAATTTCAGCCAAAAATTACAGAAAACGATGGTACTTGTCGAAAATTTCATTGAGGGTATTCTTGTGACGACGTAAGGCGCCGGCTATGATCCCTATTACTGGTTTTCGGACGATGTGAGGTAGGTGACAAACCGGCGATATGGGTATCAATCCAAAGGTCCCAAAGTGTATAGCTCAAGGGGAACAGTCATTGCGAAGAAATGAGACAGAAACTTGCGTACTCTAGGTCGAAAACCACCATTTTTGGCAGCCTGGTGGAGGCATTCATGATCATCGCTTAGGGTTTTCGGTCACGTGTACACTTGAACTTGAATCCTCGCATCATCATCCTGTTGATAATTTCTGAATGGGCTGTTCCTATCTGTCACCAGCGCGTTAGTGAACAGGGGGCTATGGCATCCTAGCGCCCGGGACTCTCCGTTACGGCCATTTTTCACCTTCAAGTTGACCCCTGGCCTATTTATATCTCCTGGCCTGGAACCACGGCGATTATTCTCCATCTTAAATATCTGTTGGCCGTCATCTGACACTCCTCTTCCTCCTCTCTCCAGCCTCTACACCATGTCAAAAATCACTATACTACTCGTTCCTTTTGTCCTCGCAGTCTCAGTTGCAGCTGATACATCTTTCCCTGCTGGTGTCCTTGCGACCGGTACCATGGGCGTTACAAACCCTCCCAAACCTACCACGGGCACTTCGATCAACCAAACCTCCTACTCTCGTCTTTTGAGCGTGAATTCTATCGATGTACATAAGAAGACCCCTTTCTCGGATCGCGATAATTACTCAACTCTCGTAACAGGACTTTTGTGTCTTCGCTCCCCCCACGCGGAATACCATACCAGACTCAGAAGTATACACTTTGGATTAGCTCTCCTATTTACTAAATATCTTTATTAGACGGAGGAAGTTGCATGGTGTACCCAGCAGCGAAATAACGCGCGTGTTATCCCAGATGGAACATTGACGGGAGTAACGTTCTTGCAAACAGGTATCTTCACCGAGCTCGTCTGCTTGCGCTTACTGACCCATCAAGACTTCTACGTCCAGGTCCTTGGGTACGGCAATTTTGTCAACTTGAACATCATTGATGGCGACGAGGGAGGTTAGTACTTGTGTTAGACCTATCCCCTTGACATTTTCCAGGCGAGCTGGATCCTCACGGACAATTCGGATCCGGAAATCCTGTCGGTGGTAATGTCACGGTCAATATCGGTGGTACGGATTACAACTTTGCTGAATGGATGGTGAGCGCTTCATTCCTTTTGCTACGATAGAGCTGACGCGACATAAAGCTCTATATCGCGCGTGGATTCTCTTCAACCCTCTTATTTCGCTTATTTTCTTGAAGGACTATAATCAGTTCTGTCTGAGAGTCTGCACAAATGCCAATTCGACATATGATGCCGCTCATATGTGTTGGCATGAATTGGACGAGATGGGTTGCGAGTTTGTTATGCCCGGTTGGTTCGTTCTCAGAAGAATATCGCGTTACTTACCGTTCTATAGGTGACTATAGTTTTAATGGGACATTGTAAGTGCCAATTTTGACTACCACTCAAAGACCCACGCGTCGGGAACAGCCAAACCTGCGACGCCGACGTTGCCTGTATGTATCATCCCATACAAGTCATTGTATCCCTTCTGACGCGCAAATAGATCCTCCTGGGTGGTATCCAGAAGTCTCCGGAGGGACGACAACATTCTCCACCTTCGCTCAGTATTTTACTGGCGTTGCGAATGGCCAGCCTTACACAGTCGGTGAGTCCTACGATGCGCTGCCTCCAACTACGAGATATTGAATGACAATAGGCGACACTGTCACACCTTCCGCTCCAGCTAGCACCCCGGCTTCAAGTAACTGTCGACCAACATCTACCGTCAGCAATGGCATAGCACTCGTCTCTCTGGGTCTTTCGGGTTCCGTATCTCAGCCCACAGGAACTCCGACACAATCAGGGTCAAATTCTAGTTCTGCTTCAAGTTCTAGTCCTAACTCGGGTTCCAGTTCAACTTCCACGAGCAATTCGACGAGCGCTTCCAGTTCAGGTTCGGGATCAGGATCAAACACAAGTGGTTCGTCACCTACCAACACCCAGCCGAGCGCTGCTCAGAAATCTTACTACAACAATGGACTTGTCATACTTACTCTCATTTTCTCAGTATTCGTTCTTTTCCTCTAGATTCGGGACTTTTTGGGCTAGTAGTTATAATAAGTAGTGTCATTCTGCGTGAAATAAATACTCCGCGGGAATCACTATCGGTCTACGTCATCTATCTTTTGGTCTGGTTACGAGACATCCGGTACTCATGTAGGACATTGCGACTGTCCAAAGGATAACCCGTCGAAATACGGCCCTAGATGATCCTGCACATCCGCATCAACTAAATCATTCGCATCGCTACAGTTACTATTCTCTTGACCGGCGCATGCGACGATACCGTCAACTACTCCATCTCCTTCGACACTGCTCGCATTGAGAGGTGTGGTGATATGAATCTCACCGCTTGGATGCTGGAAGGAGAGGAGTCGAGGGGGAAGAGAAACGACGGGATCTTGTTGGTTTGTAACGTGTACCAGTGAGAGAGGGAGGGAGTCTAGATAGTTTGCCCACGCTTGATCACCAACTCTCGGTAACGCGAAGACTTTTGTTGTTATGGTAGTACCTGATGGAACATTCTGAGAAAGAAAGGCGGAGTCGAGTGTCGCGATTGCGGCTCCTAACGAATGTCCTGTTACGAGGATGTTCGTAGAACCAGTTGATTGAAGGGAAGATACGACTGTTGAGGCAATGGAGGAAGCACTGCGTTCAAAGGTTTGCTGGAATCCCGAGTGAACCTTGATTCCCACTGTCAAAGAAACGGATTCAAATAAACTTTACGGAAGCACGCAGTAAGACGTACGATTAGCAGCAGACGGGAACAGAGTAGTATTAAGATCTTCCGTGTCGATTTCGACGTCATTGAGGATCGATAATCTAAGCTGAATTAGAGTGCATCAGAGAGGAGGGCAAGAGATGCAACATACAGATTCGTGGGATCCGTTCCTTGGTGAGCAACAACGATGGTATTCGTGTCCTGATCATGTGCCACGAAAACTAAACATCATCAATAAGTAACTCGAATCACGAAGAAAGAAATCTTCACATACATTGCGGAGTAGCTCCCCCGTCGCCTCCGGTAAGCAAGACTTGTACATCCTGGCCCAAGCTCTGACAAGGCTCTCCGCAACTCCATGTGCTAACGTTCGCAATCGGACAATACGCTACACGGCTGAACAGTGCAGGGCGCAAAAGAGTGGAGGTGATTGTGTCATTGGTTACGGGTGTTGGCGGCGAAGTAGAGGTAGTTCCGGAACTATCCCCACTTAAGGCGTCTCCCACGTCGCTGGCGATGCCTGAAAGAGAGAAAGGTATTGGGAGGGCATGAGCGTCACGGTACGCTTGTAATAGACAGAGAAGGAGACCAATCCGGAAGGAGACCATTTTACACAACGAACGAAAGGACGAGCGGGATCTACCCAGAAGCTCGGGAGGGAAAGTGAAGTGGGAGTCAGTCTTGTCTTCGAGGCTTATATATTCACACCATCTGTCAGCCGCTTGCTGGGGACGTATCTATCTATCCATCTATCGCTGCATCATCAGAATTGAAGCGATCAACAGCCGGTCAACCGAGCGGTACATCTTTTGCTACATCTGGAACTCATGATGATAATCGACTCGTATTGTGTATCAGGGACAGCCCATGTACAGATTCTTTGTTCATCCTCTCGGAGTCTGCCGACACGGTTGTTGAGCACGCTGATACATGAAAACAAGGAGTTGCCATGTTGCCTTTCCTTGACTGAAGATCAAATCAGGATCTACTGACATCGACAGACATCTTCCCACTTCAGGCTTGATGCTTGAATGCTCTGTTGTCAACGTTCCAGTTCCATATCTTCGTGTTTCAACTCTGAGAGTGTGTAGGCCCGAAAATTAGCCTCGTATCACGTACAATCACTGCCTAGTGAAAACATTCACATCAATTACATGAACTTTCCCCAGTCGGATAGCCGGCCGTTGTCTAAACGAAGCCGACTGCATTCTGGGCGTCTGATGGCCTAGGCCAGCCGTCAGAAGACAGAAAGGACTTGAATTGACAAGCTTACTGGTTTCTAATTCTAACAAGGGATAGATTTGATACAATAACAATAATACTGTTTGAGCATCAATGAAGCAGCTGAAGTAGTGATTCGGACAAGAACATACCAAAAGGTGAATCGTGGAATTTCATAGGTCTAGCATGAGACTGTCATTTAGCGGAAGAGTTGGTGTGAGGAGAACGACTCCTCAACAACCTTCACGCTGCGGCACTCCGACTCAATGAGTGGGAGGGAGAACTAAACTCTGAGACCATCATACTCGTTGGTGATGGAGGCGTATTTCCATCTCCCGACCAGAATACACTCCACTCTCTTGAGGACTCGGGAGTAAGGCTTGGTATTGTTAGAGTTGCATTGTCTGATGACACTTCAAGGGATCGTGGACGGTTGTTAATGTTAACCATGAGGAAATGAAGCAAGAGACGAGTTGAGATAATACCGATTGCTGCGTGAAATGGTCTATGCTTGTCACTTAATTGGGGAAGTTTCGAGAGAGCGGCACGCACGCGTAGCTAAACCACGGGATGTGTGTTACACCCTGTCAAAAGATTAGGATTGACAATTGAATGTTGGGGAAAGCCTTACTAGGACCATAAGATTATTGAATAATAGCAGAAGCGTCACCCTAAGATGTCAGAGTCGGCTAAGTTATTCAAACGAAATAAGAACCAACCCAATGAAATAAAACATGTTATCCCTGATGAGGGCGGTATACAATGATGTGCCCCAGCCAATCTTTCGCATTTGCTGTTTTTGGGTAGAGGCCACTCGGGTCAAACTTTTCCATGCTACGAATGCGAATAAAATGAATTCAAAGGCTGTAGCAGGAACCCATTGCGCCCATTCAATTCCTGTATGGATTGTTGGACATCCTGGAAGAGGTAGATTGATTGCTTGGGCAATGACAGCGGGACGCCGAATTGCATTAATGGTTAAGATAACAAGGAACCCTGCGATGGATAGGATGAAACATATTGCGTTGAATAGGGCCACCTGAGTTTGATGAACGGGAGGACGAATGTAGAATATGACATACCCCTCTCGAACAGCTATACAAGGCATAAACGCGCAGCTGCATGAGAACTTCGATAGACCATAGACTGATTGCTCCAACGACACGGATCACCGAATCCATGGCTATGCATCTTCTCATGTCTCAGTGCGAGAATAGAAGATGGATTGATCTGACGTACAGTTCATCATTTACGAGCCCTGGAATTGTAAATAGGTGTATCTGTAATACATCGAAGAGAAGAAGGGCAAGGGTGTAATATCTGATCTGAGGGAGATTAGGTAACAACGTCATCGAGTGGATGAGATCATACCCAAAGAAACATGATTTTCCCAACACTTCTTCTTTGAGGCTAAGAGGCGGATTGAGAACGGTGGCCCAAGCTCAAGCGTTCATGCAACGCTCATGAGGTAGAGGTACATACCCAAACGTATCTGATCTACGAAAGATCAGCAAGAAATGGACCGACGGAGCGGATGAGAGTTACCTCGACTTCCAGCGTTAAGACTGGAGATATATATGAAAACAAAAGAAGATTGAGACTCTGCTTACTGTGGTCGTGAATGAACCATGTCAAGCCAGCGACTAGGTAATGATATTCGATTAATGGTCAATGGCCTGATAAACAGATACGTACGACATGCATATAGGGGAATAAGACTACCTTTATATAACGTTAAGAAGGAAATTTCATCTTGTGGTTGGTCCGACATTATGATGCGAGGGGAAGAACACTGCAGGGAGGAAAAGCATGTTGACTCTTTATAGCACCGACTGGCCCGGGCGCGGTGTCATGATCAATTCATTCCTCGTGGGGCATAATCTGGCATAATGAGAATTGAGTAGGACTATTATTAGTCCAACTCAATTCTCATCTTATTTTCTCGTAAGGCACTAAGCGACATCAGCAACTCGGAGATATCCTACTTGCTCCTCCACAGCCTACCACAGCCTACCACTCCATATACGGACAATTGTCGATATTTCTGCTTCGCTTGCTCCCGAAAATAGGTCCTGGACAGACGTAAGCTTCTTATTTATGCTCATATGTGGACTGGTAGAGAACGACGAAGGTATAGAGGATGGGCGCTACTTTTTCATTTTACGTTACTTTCCAATGCTGTAGGAAGGAAGGAAGGAAGGGACTTGAAGCTTAAGTATATACACGGCATGGTCGGACCATGGCGTGGACCATCATGATGATGGTCCACGCATGAACGCCGGAAGGTTCCTATGCAATATATGTACAGACTGAATTGTGTAAGGGGTATCTATGTCCAGTTAAAATCCCACATCAATCCCACATCCTCAGCCGACCAGCCGCATGTATGCTACAAGGAGGTAGTCTATTAACAAAAACATAGACACAGAATTTAAGAGGACTTGTGAATTTGAAAATCTCAGTTGATTCTTCGTCGTTGCTTGATGTACCGCATGGAGGCGGTGAGGTGGCAGTGCGCAATGGCCGGGTAGACCGTTGGCATGTTTTAGGGGAGAGCAGGCAGGCAGTAGTAATACACTCCGCTGGGCCAAGTCGGTGAAGTACGGCGGACTTTGCTGGTGGTCAATATGCCCGACCACTGAAATGCAATGTCCTACAGCATCATTCGTCGTACATCGATACCGTCGGACTCAGCTGAGTGCTGCATGCCTTCATTGGACTTCGGTGTACTCTGACGAAGATTGCTGGACTTCAACAACTCTCAAGTGAATGCCTGGGAATACATGAGCTGAGTCCAGCATAGGTCATTGAACTCCAACGACCTTTGATGACCTTAATAAGTTGTCGAACTCCACCGAAGTTGATGATCAACTCCATCAAAGTCCACCGAACTTTGATGACCCTAATCCAGTGTATGTCATCAAACTCCATCAAACTCCACTGAACTTCAATGATCAACAATGTTAAGCAGATGATGGTTCCACTGTCACTTTCAAAAAGTATGATTAGAGTTGTCAATGGTTAATGCTTCATGGTAGCTTTAGTATTGAATCTAACAAGTCTACAGATCCTAAAACCCAGCTGGGAGCTTGCGTTCCTTCTCTACAATCTTCTTCTCAATCCGTTCCTTATACAACAACAGCAACACATGCATGTAGAAGTCAAATGATACATCTGACATTTGACTCAATTGTGCTTTGAACCCATCCAACCATGCATTAAGTTGCTCTGCAGTTTCAGTATTGAAGGCTTGAGCAGAATGCTTGACTCCATTATCATCCTCAACAGTTAGGATGAGATCAGGTTGAGAACCATTCAATGGAGAGGATTACACTGCATACAACATAATGTGTCTCGAGCTTGGTGTCCAATATAATGCCAAGCATCAACAATAAATTTGGTGGTGGTCAAGTAAGGATCTGAGTTATATACCCTGCCTGTGAAAGTTTGGCGGTGTACATCACTGTATACCAGTGAATGTCACACTTCACTGAGGGTCACAATAGTACATTGCATGTCATTGGACTATGTAGGGACCATAGAAAGTATGAATAGACATACAATGGAGTCCAGTGTACTCCAGTGGAGCCTGGGGACTCTTCTATCAGTTTTTAGTGTAGAGACTCAAATTGGAGTTCACTGGAGTCTGTCAATGAAGAGAAACCCGACTCACATGTTGACCAGACTGAAAAAAACTGCTGACTTTGCCGGCATACCGTCATCAGTGAATGCATGCCTTCAACACTTAGCATCTCTTCTAAAACACCTACCTGACTCTGAGCTCTTCTGTAAAGACCCAATACTTGTCTAAACAGTCTTGCCATTCTGCAATCAGCTCTCACTATGCTTTATCAAAGCTTTATCTCTAGGTTACTCCTATTCCAAAATTCCTCAGAACTTTCTCCTTCCAAGTCTTTGAAACTCTCACTAGAATTCCTAAATGCTCTTGCAGCTCTGCTCCAGAGGTCTCACATTCAATAGTGGTATTCAAGGTAAGCCTTTGTTTACTTTTTGCTTACTTTTTGTTTTCATTTTTGCTCACTTTTCAGCAAGAGGATGAGCAAAAGTAAAAGTAGAAGTAGAAGTAAAAGGGAGTCCAGACTTCCTTTTGACAAATACATCATTTTTAGTCTACTTTTGGGTTTTCCTTTTCACTCGGATGTGAAACTCAGCTGTCAATGTCAATGCTGTCACTGTAGCCTGTGTCAGTCATTGCTGCCATTCCCACCCCACAATATTCCTTACTTTTTGTACTTAGTATCTGTTATAGTATACTATACAGTCCATTCTTAACAGCACAAAACTAAGCTGATTAACAGTAGAGGGACAGTCAAGGCTCTGCTCACTGTGCTTGATGATGTTGAGGGAGGTTCATGAATGATGGGAATGACAGCGGGTGCTGGATATTATGGCATGCTGTCATCTTGACCTTCATGCTGTTGCTTGCTGAGTAGCATGAGAAAAGTGGAATAGCAACCCTTTTTGCTCCTTTTCAGTAAAATTGCCTCAGCCATATTAATTTACTGCTAAGCCAGCAGCTATGGCAGCTTCACCTGTAAATCAGTATCTAGACCTTTTAAACATGTTTGAGTTTGATAGACATGTACTATACAGCCCTATTGATGATGTATTCTACCAAGTTAAGCAAAGGGGTTACTCCTCATTGACTTCAGCAATGATGTTACCTGTGGGAAAGCTGCTCATAGCTCATCAGGTGCCAGCAGCTGAGGGAAGCTGAGGGAAGCTTCCTTCAAGCTTCTGTCCAGCAGCTCATCAGCTTCCCTCAGCTTCCCTCAGCTGCTGTCTGAGTCTCCTCAGTTTTCTCCTGGCTTCCCTATAGGTGCCTTGGTATTTCATTGACTTCACTTACTTCACTATCAATCACTACTGACAACTATCAACCATCATCGGATTTTCTGTTTTTGGACATGGGAGGCCTGTCCCAGATGGGTGGATTATATTTTGGTTAAGGAACAAGTGCTGCAGGTAGAGACTCAACATTTTTGAATCTAAACATCAAATTTGCAATAAATATAGGCAAAGTGGCATTTATTCCTGCCTTTTATCTGACTGTGAGTTCCTTCTACTTCATAACGAGCAGGATACTAATGTTGTGTGCTCAGATTGCACTCTTAAGAGAATGTCCTCAAAAGCTCTTCTTGAGCTGATCATCAAAGAGATTGGAGAATGAAAGAAGGAGTGGGATGGAGGCTGGTGAGTCACCTGGTGGTAGAGTCAGATTGTCTTCATACCAGTATCCAGCTTAGAGCACTTAGTGCATGCCTACTTACCTTGAGGATTGCAAGTCTCCTCAGATTGGCATTACCACCTCAGATATCAACTCTGAAGGTTGACCTGGGTATTTAACACTGATATTGACTAGTAGACTCAATATCTTGAGCAAAGAAGCAAAACTGAGCCCACTACAAGGGCTTTACATTGCTGTACAAACAAAGGTAAACATAACTTCAGACACTTCTAGAGTGTTTTGAAAACATTGGATACACTTGAAATCAGAGGAATACATTCAAGTAATCATTAAGAAGCTACTGGTAACAAGATTCAAAAAATAGTCATTTGGTAGTCAAAAATTTTGGGAATAGCTGCTCAGCTGCTATGGGTATAGTGGTAGGCTTACATAATACCACTAGGGTATAGCTGCCTGTAGCTGCTTGAGCGGTAGTTGAGCTGCTGACAAAGCAGTAAAAAAACAATGCCCAAATTGCCTTGAGGGGGGGGTTCAAGGTTCCACTTTTTTGCCACTTTTCAATTCCTCTTTTGTTCACTTTTACTCTATTTTACTGCCAAAATGATGAAAAGTGAATTAAAAGTAAATTGAAAAGTAGCTACCTTGAACACCACTAATCACTTCATGAAATATCTGGTTGTTTGCCACCCAACAACATCCCCTTATTCAAATCAAAGCCCCTGACACTGACACTACCACCCAAACTGCATTGTTCTATCATTAAAGTCAAATCAACACCAATTATGAAACAACCCACCCATCCCTACCTTTATCCCTACCCTCTCTTCCTATATTCATTCGCCTGCCATTCATTGTCCAATGGTTTATTCAGCTTCAGACCATTCTGTTGAGGGGGGGGGGGGGGGGGGGGTATAGAGGTATAGGGTGAGTTGTCTGCCATCTGACTCAGAGATGTATCTATGTGGAGCCCATGCCTGATGTCACTTTTGGCTCCATAAATGTTGATCCGGATCTATCAGCTATCACAGATAATATTAATGGCATTGACCATAAATTCAGGAGCCACTCCATAATTCTGACAAGGCTTGAAGGCCTGTAACCATATCTTGTCATGGCCAGAAGGCAAGCAAACAATACATTCAACATGGCCTGAAGGCCTGTGAATAATTCATTGATGGCTCTGACCACTAAATGTCTAGCCTCAAGAAATAATTGCTATGATTCAAATTCTATCTTTTGGGGATTATTTACAGATACAATAATCTCAAAGAACTCATTTCCAACTCAGACTCAATTTATAATTCTTGTCATGACTGCTCCCCAGTAGCTTTTTCCCACTGGGTTTTTGGATGCACCCAGGTAGAGCTTTTGTAGATACTTGTATAGTTTTCTGATGATTATATGGTGGTCAAGGGGGGGAGGGTGTCAGTGATCATTGCAAGTGTGACTGCCACTGGGGTAGTAATCTTATGTAATGATACAAATCATCACTGCAACCGCCATGTCACCCACACCTCGATTCGTGACAGACTTGACCAACACTGGTTGTACCTCCTTAGCTTACAATCATTCCTGTCATACATAATCAGGCTGGAAAAGAACCTGCCATCCAGAAGCAAACTTAGCTCCAAGAGTGTAGCTTGCTGGCAGTTGATGGAGAGGTGAAGAAAAGCTGTCTGGACTGGCCAACTCCAAAAAGAGCAATGCTGAACCCCAAGTCCAGGAGCATTAAGGACCAATGATGCCAAGTGTAATTTCTGCATGTAGATTGGGTGTGTTTGAGGAAGGATCTGAAGCCAAATTCAAGACATAAGATGGGCCCAGGCCTGTGACCTAGCAGGATATGGCACCATCTTTCACCTGAGAACTGGACTTACAAGACTGAGAAGAAAGTTACCTATTTGACATGTCAATGGGTTGGAGGTTTACAGTTACTTGTACTGTAACAAGTTTGTCCCCTGTCTCCCTGGGGTGATGAACTGAACAAAATCAGAGGGACAGTCCTCTGCCAGCCCCAGACAGTGAACTTCAAAGGGGAACACACTTAAAATGATGTAATCACACTAACATGCGTCTTATATGTCGCTACATGCATTCCCAGCCTATTTTATGTTTCATACTTGTTTCCTTAGCCACCTCTTGTCATTCTCCACAATCTCAGCCAAGAAAGCTTCAAGTGCCATGTCCAAGATTGGTATCAAGTCACTAAGCACTAGCTGTGGTGGCATGCATGAACTAGGATGTCCCCTTGCCCTCAGGGCCATGAACTCCAGCACTACATGGGACAGGTTACATACTTGACATGGGAATTGAAAACTACAGTATATGGACATTTAATGATGTACAGGGATCAAGATTAGCCTTGAGAGGATAGATAGAAAATTCTTGATATTGCCACCTAAAACATGGTTGCATGAGTGTGGGCTATCAGACCATTGAATTGTTATAACTTTGTGATCATTTTCAAAGTCAAAATAACAGCCCAGTGCCCAGGCTCTCAGCTTTATGGAAGCCTATTGCAATAGCCACAGTTTGGATATACATGGATAAATGAAAGTGGCACTAAACTAATTTTTGAGGAGGAGATAAGAATAAGCCAAGGCAGAGTGAAGAAATGAGACTTTGAAATTCAGAAGAGGACTCAGGATGGTGGGTAGTGTGCGCATTGCTCATCAGATGTCAAAAGCTCAAGTGCTGAAGATGCTTTGCAAAGGGAATGAGTTGAATGAGAAGGAATACAAAACCAGAAGAAGATCATGACAATGTTGTATTGGGAACCTAAAGTACAGCAAATATCTTTTCTTGATTTTGAATCCAGATAATTATGAGTTGATCATGAATATTGGAACATTGAATGAGAGCCTCATTCTTAAGCTATATACCCCACCTCAGCTAGTTTGGTGGCATGCACCAGCACACATCAGTGTACTGGGTACTACAGTGACTGTCACCATGTATATGGTGTCACCAACCATGAATCAGTGCTAGGTTTGCCCTATCCAAGTATGTTGAACTACCTCAACCTTCAATGAACTTTGTTGGCAGTCTCTTTAATTCCTATTCTGGACTTTGATGGATTGATATGGGCATACTTTGTTGTACTTTGCTGTCTTCCAATAATTTCTGTTGATCTGAGTTCAACTCAATCTTATTCCCCTGGACTCTGATGAACTCCACTGGACTTCCGTGAATTTGGAAAATATATGGTTTAGTTTTTGAGTTGTCTATTATTTGGCACTGGCACACATTGAAGCTCTTGCTATGCTTTATGTCATTTATGGTGCAATCCACCTTTGAATGGTTCCCAGCCAGATCTTCATCAGTAATCTCAAGGTTTTGTTTTGGCTTTCCAGCTTGTCAACAAGCTAAAAAGTCGAAAAGTCAACAAGGCAAGGCCCAACAGGTGGCAACAGCACAGGAAATTTTGAGCTTGCAGACCTTTTTATGTGAGCTCCTTATCTTTTCAGCTTGCTATGTAGTTCACCTAATTAGTGCTTTTTTGAAAACATACCCTAACTTTTTTGCTTGCAGCTTTTCGAGCTTTTTTTGCTTGCTACACCTTGAGCAAGGCAAAAAAAGCTTTACTCCAGAAACTTGATGCTCATACCAAAACTGCAGAACAGCTGAATGCATGGTTGATGGCAGTTAGGTCAAATGTCAGATATATCACTTGACCTCTACATGCATGTGCTATTGTTGCTATACAAGGAAATGGTTGAAAGGAGGATTATGGACAATGAACACAAGCTACCAGATGGGTTTTGGGATCTATAGAATAAATTGAATGAATAGTACATATGGCTCTGATCATTGCAAAGACTCCAAAGACAACATATTTCCTCCTTGCCAGTCATATGAAGCAGGATGTCAGTTGATTGTATACCATGACTAGTTAGTTTGGAGTGCATTGAGGCCACTAGGATAGACCTGGTTCACTACTCATAGATGGACTAATCTAACATTCATCTAAGTTCGTTGTAGTTTGACAAACTACACTGGATGGTGTTCATTGGAGTTTGGTGGTCCACACCAGACTTATGAAATTAGAGTGGTTGGAGGAGCATGCAAGTTTGGTAATATTCACTGGAGTACACCGAAGTACACTGAAGGTAATCCAACACCAGATGTTATCAATGTTTGTAGTGTATATCAGCCTCAGTCCATGCAGGTGAAAGAGAATAATTTAAGCAGTGTTGGAGTCCAGCAAAGCTCAATGGAGGCAGCAGTGATCAGTAGAGTCAAGCAGTGTCCATCAATATACTGTACCATTTTGAGCAGTTCGGCAGCCACTGTGACCTGTGACATGTTGTCCGAACTGGAGTGTCCGGCAGATGGGCTTGCGACCTGTGACCTACCTAAAATTTCGGCAGCTCAATAGTATTACAGCATAACTATTTCAGAGTAAAAATGCGCAACTACAAGATGTGAACAGGCAGTGTTTGTGTACAATGGGAGCAAGAGAACGGAAGCAAACACGGTGCGATCACATGTGTCAGCGCAGCCTGTTAGAATGATTGTGAGCTAATGCACTGACGACAGTTTAGAAAGCAGTGCAGACAATTGACCACATTTATAAAGTTACTACTATTGTAATGGAGCAGTATATATAATATTGTGACCACTTATCTGGACTATCCGGCAGATCCCTATGTGACCTGTAACCACCATGAAATTTCGGCAAACTATTTTGAGTGTGACGCGTGACCTGCCGAACTGCTCGAAATGGTACAGTACAGTGAACAATGTTGTACTCCAGTGAACCTCAGTGGTAGGTTGTATTGACTGCCAGTGAAGTCCACTGTACTTCACTGACTTGGCCAGGCAGAGTATATTACTGTCATTCCCCAGGCCCTTAGAGGTTGGCGAAATTGCAAAAATAGCAAATTTCGAAATGAGTTTTGACAAGACCATGAGACGGCAGGGCTTCTGAGTGTTATACAACATTCATTTGATTTTAAAGATACTAGAGGTATTTGAAGTCTTCCTACTGGCCGTAACCTTCAGTCTAAAGTTGATAAGCACGTGCACTGCTTGAAAGGGAATTGACAAACCTCCTGGAGAAGTTTCTAACTTTGATACAATAAGAATACTGTCTGATCAATGAAGCAGCTGAAGTGGCAACTCAGACAAGAACATACCGAAAGGTGGATCATGGAATTTGATATGTCTAGCATGTATCATTTAGCAGAAGAGGTGGAGAACAACTCCTTGACAACCTTCACACTGTGATACTCCGAGTTGATGAGTGGGAGGGGGAACTAAACTCTGACATTGTCATACTCGTTGGTGATGGATGCTTATTTCCATCTCCCAACCAGAACACACTCTGCTCTCTTGAGGACTCATCATGAGCAAAACTTGGGATTGTCTGATTTGTATTGTCTGATGGCACTTCAAGGGATTGTGAACGGTTATTGATGTTGACCATGAGGAAATGAAGCAGGAGGCGAGTTGAGATAATACCAATTGCTGCATGAAATGGTCTACACTTGTCACTTGATTAGATCTGGGGAAGTTTTGACACATACACATAGCTAAACCATGGGATGTGTGTTACACCCTGTCAAAAGATCAGAATTGATAACTGAAATTTGGGGAAAGCCTTACTAGGACCATAAGATTATTGAATAATAGCAGAAGCGTGACCCTGATGTCAGAGTTGGCCAAGTTATTCAGACGAAATAAGAACTAACCCAATGAAATAAAACATGTTATCTCTGATGAGAATGGTATACAATGATGTCCCCCATCCAATCTTTTGCATTTCCTGTTTTGGGATAGAGGCCACTCAGGTCAAACTTTTCCATGCTACAAATGCGAATAAAATGAATTCAAAGGCTGTAGCAGGAACCCATTGCGCCCATTCAATTCCTGTATGGATTGTTGGACATCCTGGAAGAGGTAGATGGATTGCTTGGGCAATGACAGCGGGACGCCGAATTGCATTAATGGTTAGGATAACAAGGAATCCTGCGATGGATAGGATGAAACATATTGCGTTGAATAGGGCCACCTGAGTTTGATGAACGAGAGGATGTATATAGAATATGGCATACCCCTCTTGAACAGCTATACAAGGCATAAACGCGCAGCTGCATGAGAACTTCGATAGACCATAGACTGATTGCTCCAACGACACGGATCACCGAATCCATGGCTATGCATCTTCCTATATCTCAGTGCAAGAACAGAAGATGGACTAATCTGACGTACAGTTCATCATTTACGAGCCCTGGAATTGTAAATAGGTGTATCTGTAATACATCGAAGAGAAGAAGGGCAAGGGTGTAATATCTGATCTGAGGGAGATTAGGTAACAACACCATCGAGTGGATGAGATTGTACCCAAAGAAACATAATTTTCCCAACACTTCTTCTTTGAGGCTGAGAGGCGGATTGAGAACGGTGGCCCAAGCTCAAGCGCTCATGAACGCTCATGAACGCTCATGAGGTAGAGGTACATACCCAAACATATCTGATCTACAAAAAGATCAGCAAGAAATGAACCGACGGAGCGGATGAGAGTTACCTCGACTTCCAGCGTTAAGACTGGAGATATGTATGAAAACAAAAGGAGATTGAGACTCTACTTACTGTGGTCATGAATGAACCATGTCAAGCCAGCGACTAGGTAGCGATTAATAGCCTCAGTTAGAGTGATAAACAGATACATACGACATGCATATAGGGGAATAAGACTACCTTTATACAACGTTAAGAAATAAGTTTCACTTTGTGACTGGTCTGACATTATGGCACGAGGGAGAACACTGCAAGGGAGTTGGTTCTTTATAGCACTGACCGGTCCGGGCACCACAGTGTCAGTTGTCCAAGCAAGCTTCAATCATCCCGTCATTCCTCGTGCCTGTGACTCATACAACCCAAAGTGGCAGCAGAAACATCCGATGGGGTTCTTCTTTGGAGTCCCCATCTATAGGGCTCGGTCTTTCAGAGCCGTCCTGCGATGCTGATCGGACGCCAAATTTTAATACTCCACTGCCGTTCCTCGGCACGGTCATATTCTGACTGCGTATGTCATCTACAAGTGTAAGTTGTGGATTGGTGGCCTATCGATGACCCTGGGGTCGAGCAGAGTGCGGCTAGGTTTTATAACACTAGTACTCTGCGGTAATGACACGATAACGAAGGCTAGCTAAATAGACCATAATACGGCCTTTTATAGTAGGTAGGTAAGGGATGGGAACCTATGCCCATAACGAGTAATCAGGCGGCTTACAACAAGCTATTTGATATTAGGTCCGCTTTCGAATCGGCCTTGCAACGACGACACCACACTATTCTTTACCGTTGGAGAAGCGCTTGATGGAACAACGACCGAGTACTTGGAGTCCTGGGCAACATAATTGAGACGTCACAATACATATCTGGGTCGTGGAAGGAATGCAGGAAGAATACACTGGCAAAGGTTCCATTAAGGAACAGTCAGATTCCGTCGCACTGCGTCAGGATGGCCGTGTGCCAAGATCAGTTACGACCCCCAAACTGTGAGTGTCTCCCTTTATAGCTAGAAGATATGTTGTCGTTGAGAATGTCACTTCTTTTATTTGGGAACTGGTCCTTGAAGTTACGCATCTTGCTAGAGACCAATGATGCCGAGTGTAATTTCCGCGTGTAGATTGGGTGTATTCGAGGAAGGATCTGAAGCCGAAGTCAAGACGGAAGACGGGCCCGGGACCTAGCAGGATACCATCCTTCATGAGAACTGGTAGAATGAACACTTACGAGACTGAGAAGAGGTGGTATCACAAAAAGAGCTAGAGACTGACGACGCTTGGCATTGGAATGTATAGCATCGTAACGTCGGTTTTGGGTTACTCGTATACGGACATTAACGATATACAGAGAACAAGATTTGCCTCGAGAGGACGGATAGGAAAGTTTTGATATGCCGCCACCTAGAACATGGCATGAACGGCGGGCTATGGGAATATCAGACCGTTGAATTTCAGAACCAACGTAACGGCTCTCAGCTTTGCGGAAGCCTATTGCGATCAACAGTTCGGATATGTGTGGACGAATGCAAGTAAAATGGGCGCTAAACTAATTTTTGAGGAGAATAAGCCGAGGCAGAGCGAAGAAATGAGGCTTTGAAATTCGGAAGAGGATGGTGAGTGTATGGCATTGTTTGGTCGAGCGTCTCTTCAAACAGTCTCTTGCCTCGCATCGAGCCCTCAATATTCCATCTTTGGGATTGATGATGTTGTTTTGTGGCTGGAGATAGGACCGGGAAGGAGTCCCAGCGTGTTAGTCGGCAGTATCGGTAGCACGGTGAATCGCCTTTCCGTGACAGTTCGGAAACACAGTCAGAAATTCTCTTGGCACCATATGGACCATAGTCTGTACGGTAGACTCGGAACTCAAAGCTACTGCTTCATACCGAAACGGGAGAATTGGAATATGATCCGGCCTGCGCAGGGGGTCTAGCACCGTGACGGCGGGAAAGGAGCCAAGTATTCCAACTTTTCCAAGACGAAAAAGTTTGATGTTTTGATATCCTCTTGCCAGCTCTTTCCACGTCTTGTTGACCATATGATAGTTTAAACTCATCTGACTATCCTCAGGCTGCACCCAACCAGCGGGGGTCTATCCTTAACCTAGACTCCCGCTCCGAGTCGGGTTGATCGACTTGAATGGTTGGCACTGGTCTTGGCCAGTATGGAATTTGTGGACACTATGATGTACTCTGAGAGCTGTCAAAAACAGTTATTCTGACAATATGTACTTCAAATCAAAGTGCAGAAGCAGACGGAATTCCAAAACTGCAGATGTACAGTTCAGCACCAGACCTTGCCAGTGGCGGCTCTTATGACTCCCGCTGACCTCAGTCCCGCGGTACATAACGCCTAGTTCTCGACACCTACTATCCCTTCCGATCCTTACCACAGATTCCGAGATCCAAGAGTCTGATTCTTAATCACACAAGAGTACTTGAATGTATATAAAAGCAGGCATCCATGGTCCACTTAAGCATTCTTCGACAATGGTTTCTTCTCTACCCGCAGTTGCTACTGATGTCACTGGTGATACCGCTGGAGCGGCCCCGGTAGGTGGGGCCGTTCAGAGAACGACTAGTCTCATCATACGTATGTTTCTTGCTGAACCGTCTTTGCAACAAATTCCAACTATCTTCAGCGATTCCTGGGCTTCCCCCACTTCCAGAAGCCGACTCAATTAGCGCGGCAGGCACAGGTCTAAACATCGGTAACATACAACATGACATCCTGTAAGTTCTCAGCACATTCTTTGGCTCTTTCTAAATTTTGTTCTAGCGTCGGACAGACCAAGTCTATAGAACTCTTCTTCTTCTTTGGAATCTCAGACGCCGCCGCTTTCAAACACTGTTTGGCCTCTGATATACAACATCGTATTACCTCGGTCTCAAGGATCCTTGCCGTACATCGACAACCTATCACAGCTGTAAACATTGCTTTCTCTGCTAGTGGGCTACAGACTCTCGGCATTGACCCTACCGCTTTGAATATGGGCAGTTTCAATGCAGGCCAATGGAAGGACGCGAGTTTTTTGGGTGACTCTGGAACTAACTGGCGCCCCGAGTTTATTGGAACGTCCATTCACGGCCTCTTGATACTTCAATCAGATACTATTGCCAACATCAATCATGAATTATCCAGCATTAGACGCGCTTTGGGAAATAGTGTTGTCGAACTTTATCAACTCCGAGGTGAAGTTCGTCCAGGAAATCAAGCGGGACATGAACGTGAGCTTTTTTGGTTGTTCAAGGACTTGGAATGATCAACGCGTATAGATTTCGGATTTTTAGACGGTATAAGCCAGCCGGCAATTATTGGTTTTACTAAAGATCCTCTTCCTGGGCAAGTTTCAATCAAGCCTGGTATCTTTCTCCTGGGGGAGAATGGTGATGGTGATACTACATCAAGACCAGCTTGGGCAAAAGATAGCTCTTTCCTCGCTTTTCGGCAACTTCAGCAGAAGGTGAGATACTTGAGAATATCTCGCATGGGTTTGAGAAACTTAATTGTACAAGGTCCCCGAATTCAACACCTACCTCTCAAACAATGCTTTGACCGAAAATGGTCTTTCTAAAGAAAAAGGGGCAGAGCTTCTAGGTGCACGAATGGTTGGCAGATGGAAGAGTGTAAGGCTCTCTCATCAAAGTGTTTATTTTAAACATCTTCCTTCTAGGGCGCTCCTGTTGTTCTTGCTCCAACAGCTGATGATCCGGCTCTCGGAAAAGACTCGCAGCGTAACAACAACTTTGATTATGTAAACGGTCCCCTTCCTGACGAAACCTTGTGTCCGTTCGCTGCACACATTAGGAAGACCAATCCAAGAGGAGACTTTGCGACACCTACAACCAACCGTATCTTGAGATCTGGCCTTCCTTATGGACCTGAAGGTCAGTAATACTATTGATGGAAAGATTGGGACACATCCTTTCTAGTGACTGCTGCTGAAAAAGCATCCGGAGTCAGCGAACCTTCAAAGGAACGCGGACTTGCTTTCGGTAAGTCGTTTTCTCAGGTAGCTGTTGTACATCGATCTAACTTTCGCAGTCTGTTATCAAAGCAATCTCGATAACGGATTCCGCTTGCTTCAGAATACTTGGGCCAACAATCCATCGTAAGTTCCATTGAGCTTTCATATGTCTTTTGACCATCTTAGTTTCTTCCCCGGTCGCGTACCGACTCCGGGCTTTGATCCAATCATCGGTGCAAACTTTGGCAATGCTAGAGATACTACCGGATTGGATCCGTCTGATGCTTCGCGTACTTTTACCATGCAAAAAGGTGGGTTCAATTGATATAATCCCTGGTCGATGGACTGAGTCGTCTGCTTTCAGACTTTGTGGTTCCCAGAGGTGGAGAGTACTTCCTCACACCCTCTCTTTCGGCTTTGAACTATATTTCTGGTATATGAAGATTGGATCTACTTAGGGATACATGATAGGTTTGATCTCTGGATGTACTTTTAATGATACTATTTTAGCCGTATAAACTTTTATTTTTATCTTTGTTTACACCTTTCTTCCTTTGATCTTGCACCGTACAGCGCTAGTAACTTTTACTGAATATATTGTGTAAATGCATGCGTCACGGTACGGGGTGATTGAGAGAGGAAACATTAATTGTGGAGTTGTTTGGAATTGAAGCCCTTGTTTCTATGTTTCTATGTAAACTACCGTCTGCGCTCATTTAAGAGCAAAGGTACAAGACCCT